>JAEQBH010009753.1:0-56300 GCA_016808115.1 Tetrastigma voinierianum | reverse complement strand
AGTAGGAAAAAATTAATTTAATATAAAAGACAACCTAAATAAAAGGAAACAAAAAAAACATTTAAGTTTTTATAATACATTTAGAAGGATGTTTTTGGAGTTTACAACTCGTTGCTACAAAATTTATTCTTGCAAGAAAATTACTATGATGAGCTTAATCTCATGTTCAAATCTATAAGAAACATCTTTACTAAATTATAAGAGGCAAATATTTTCATAACACTCAAAAGATAAAATGACAATTAATCATATTCACAACCAAATAAACAGCCAATGGAGATCAAAATTATTGGAGGTTGAGTATTATATTGAGAAGAAAAAAAACTAAGTAACATGATAAGAATAGCAAACAAAATTTCTTTCACTTTGGAATTCGAAAAACATTAGTACAACTTACACTCTTTTAAACATTTTTTATAGATTACAGAATTCCCAATGATCCATTAAAATTAGTTAAATATCCAAGAATTTTAGGAAAGTCAGAATATATTAAAAACTCAAACCCAATTCTAGGTCAAATTCGAACTTATAAGTATCAGTAATGACATCTAAAGATGTATGTTGGTTTAAAAGGTACTTCTTTATCAACAAGTGTGTTTCTTTGGAATATCTAATGTTTGCCAAGAAGTCAACCTTACATAATGTTTATCATTTTTTCTGCATGTCCATTGTGGCTATTGATTACAACCATATAACAATCAACAAGGAACTCATCCTATCCCAAGAAGGACAATGACCACCCACCAATAAACCATAATGATAGCATTTCAAGTAAGCATAAATTATTTATTAGTATATAAAGTTTTTGGAATACAGATCAAAGAAAGTTTCAACCAGAGCGATAAATAATGATGCTCATATAAAAACGTGAAGATAAATATATTAAATAATGATAATTTAATAAGTATCCTTGAATATGTCTTTATGAAATAAATGTTTTACAAAAGTGCAAATGGAATGAACAAAAAAAAAAAGATAGTGTCTTCTACATGTCGATACAAAAGAAATCTAACATTTTTCTAGCCTTGTTTCATTTTGTGACGCCCTATCCTCGGGGTCCCTGTTGGACCATCACAACCTCATGGACATGAATATCAAGGTCTCGGAGCATCACCTCATTTGTCTCTTTTATGGAGACTCATTGTCGTGATAATTTTCTTACAAATAACCAATTTGTAATAATATTTTACAAGAGTTTCTTTTACACTTTATATGCCAAATTATATAAAAACTAGATTGTTCTAATATATTTTACAAAAATAATTCTTAAGGACACAACCCGGCCTTCTTCGTACTCACGGTCTCAAAGGAGCGTCGTCTTCTCGTGTACCTGAAAGGGGGTCCTACGCACGGTGAGCAAAGCCCCAAAGAGTGATAATCTCCTACGCCGGTTACTCCCACCTAAGTGCACATGCAATGGTCGCATTCACACATTTAAGTAAAACATATGTCTACTCAAATGTGTCTATATGTCATGGATGAGAAAGGGACCCGCTCACTCCATGTCTTGAGCCCCTCACTAACTCCCCACACTCTGCCTAAGGCATGTATGAGAAAATAATCATTTTCAAACAAACCCGTTGTTCTGAAAATACACTACCAAATGTCTAAGAAAATACGGACTACCCTCTCCGAGGCGAATGTTGAGAACCCTTCTGGAAATGGGCCATGATCCTCATCCTAAATGATCTTGTTGGACCGTCCCAACCCCATTCTCTGAAATTCATCTTGTGTGAAATTCCTTTCTCGCAACCATGTTCATTCTTCGTAAAATCGTGGCTCACGCACTCACACCTATTATCTAGGTTCCCAAAGGCGGATGAAAATGCACATGCCATTTCACCATAACTATGTTAATATATTATGCATGCATATATCAACGGAGTTTATATTACTGAATCAACATGCTATTCATTAACACATAGCAATAACATAAATTAGCTCACATGGGCTAATATTAATAAAACCAACAACCATCTCGAACCTACCAACATCACACCAACAACAATAATAATAACCTCATGTTATTAAAACAAGCCACACACAATAAGGTCACCATCTTGACTAATCCAACTCGGGTACCCTAATGCCTCTTCACACAATCATGAACCATTTGGTTCCAATCATTCATACGACATCAAACAACCATAAAACCTTAGAAACTTTTAGTTTCCAAATTAAACCCCAACCCACTACGCTTCGACTGCGGTGAAACCGGTTATAGAAATCTTCTATCCTTCAGTCCCAAGTTTTTGGAACTAAACCATATGGCCTCTCATGCCCTCCCATAGACAGCCCTACCATACCCAATACAGTATTCTACAACATGCCATGCAATGGTCATGTTATATCCCGGCTATACACATCGACACAACTAAGCAAACTGAATGCTTGGTACAAAACATAGAATTCAGAATGTTGTGATCACCCACTGTCCCTCAGGATGGAATCTTGACTCAATGGGGTTTCCATAGAGTCCAAGAACACCCAAACGGAGTCTGGATTTAAGAAGTTATGACCTTCCGAAGTTGGAGGTCATACGTAGTCACACTCAGACGAGCTGACCAGAACTGGCTGAGCTAAGATGACCTGGCTAAGCTCAGTCTAACACCTCGGTGTGACACTTGCTATGCTCCTCAGGCATATGAATGGATTCTTGACTCAATGGGCTTTCCATGGATTCCAAGAACACCCGAATCGGAGTTCGGACGAAGAAGCGCACCTTCCGGTTGGAGGTCATGTGACTAAACCTGCCTCACCCGGGCAGCCTACCTTACTTGCCCGAACGCCCATTTCCGGCCGGATCTGGCACCCACTGCCCTCCAAAAACATCCATCTGGAAACTATACTCAATGGGCTTTCCATGAAGTCCAAGAACACCCAAATCGAAGTTCAGACGAAGAAGTTATGACCTTCCGAAGTTGGAGGTCATGCAGGACTAAACTGTCTCACCCGGGCAGCCTACCTTACTTGCCTGGACGGCCCTTTCCGGCCGGCTCAGACACCCACTGCCCTCCAAAGTGGTCCGGCTAGAAAGTTGACTCAATGGGCTTTCCATAGATTCCAAAAACACCCGAATCGGAATTTGGATGAGAAAGTTATGACCTTCCGAAGTTGGAGGTCACACATGACTAAGCTGTCTCACTCGGGCAGCCTACCTTACTTGCCCGGACGGCCATTTCCGGCCGGCTCAGACACCCACTGCCCTCTGAAGTGTAACCGATGCAATTGCATCTGGCCAATGTATAGTCCAAGGACACCCAAATCGGAGTTCAGACGAGAAAGTTATGACCTTCCGAAGTTGGAGGTCATGTAGGACTAAATTGTCTCACCCGGGCAGCCTAACTTACTTGTTCGGACGGCCATTTCCGGCCGGCTCAAACATCCACTCCCCTCCAAAGTGGTCCTATTGGAAATCGACTCCACAGCTTTCCATAGAGTCCAAAAACACCCGAATCGGAATTTGGACGGAAAGTTATGACTCTTCCGGCTGGAGGTCACACACATGACTGCTTCGTCTCACTGGGCAGCCTACCTTACTTGCCCAGACGGCCATTTCCGGCCGACTCAGACACCCACTGCCCTCTAAAGGGGTTCGGCTGGAAATTTGACTCAATGGACTTTCCATGAAGTCCAAGGACACCCAAATTAGAGTTCGGACGAGAAAGTTATGACCTTCCGAAGTTGGAGGTCATGTAGGACTAAACTGTCTCACCCGGGCAGCCTACCTTACTTGCCCGGACGGCCATTTCTGGCCGGCTCAGACACCCACTGCCCTCCAAAGTGGTCCGGCTGGAAAGTTGACTCAATGGGCTTTCCATAGAGTCCAAAAACACCCGAATCGGAATTTGACGAGAAAGCACACTTCAAGTTGGAGGTCACGTGAGGATCCTAGCTGACGGAACTCCACCCGAGGGAACTCATCTCGTGAAACTCAAATGGGTGATCTAAATGGGTGCACCAAATGCTTAACCCAAACAACAGCCCTTCCACTAGACCGTTTCGGGATTAAACGGGACTATAACTTTGGCAAGAGAACTGAATTGATAACTAAAAGTTCCTTAACATCAAGCTTCCATCGACGTACTTTTTACCATCGAAGGACTCACTACCAAATTCCCTTTATTTCCCACCCGCAAAAATCGCCTAAAGTCCTACTAATGTGTGCTACCACAATGTGGCAAATTTTCCTCATATTAAAAATACAACCAAACATTCCCCTTAGGGCAAAACAACCACCACACAACCCTTAGGATAGAAAGTATCCAAAGTAGGAGAAGACCTACATCTCGGAGTTTGTCGAAACTCCCCAACTCCGGTCTCTATGCGAAATCCTTGCCGTGAGGATGAACTCTTCCTCTTGCTCCGCTTGAAACCACCTGTCCGATCGCCGAGAAATTTAGAGAGAAGGTGGAGTCTCTCTCTAAAACTCTCTTTCAAATATGGTTTACCTTTTCCTTCCCCTCTCCCAAATCCCGGTTTGAGAAGATAGAAGCCAAGTGAGATGTCCTCTACTTGCCACTGGGTCCAATCTCTAAGTGTTTCCTTGGATTATCCTTATCACCTTATCCATCCACCTTGGATTTCCCTCCAATCATGTGTTGCCACATGTCCATGTGGGTCCCACACTTGAGCTCAAGTTGACTAATTCAGCACCTGACATGTGGCACACTGTGAGCCACTCAAAATGCGCCAAGTGTCCCCACTACGCCTCAAGGCCTCGAAAACGTAAATTCTCGATTGTCTCGAATCTCGATGAAATTCCGACGGTTAACTGGGGATTTCACTTATCGATTCCAACAGTGAAATCAGTTTCGTCATCCGAGATCTAGAAAAATTTTGGATTTTTACCGAAATTACGATTTTGCCCTTCTTCGAGAAAATTAGATTTTCTCTGGATTTCACAATTTTAATCATGCTACTCTACAAACAAAATTTCTTACAAATCAAAACTTCTTTGCAGAAAGAATAATCACTTTTAAAGCCAAACAAAAAATTAAATAAAACTAACCCAAAAAAAGTTGTGAGACTTACACTTGCTTTTAGTTTCCTCAAAGACCAAACACAATACTCTGCTTGTACATTTTGGAGAGAACGTGAGAAAGAAACTAGGGCTTCTGTATCTCTTATACTTAAAGATAATAATATTAATAAATTATTAAAGATAATTTACTTTTTTTGAAGAGTGATAATTTAAATATTTAATTTAGAGATAATCTAAACTAGGACCTTCATTATTACGAATATTTATATTTAAATTTAATTTAATTTAATAAAATAAAATTTTAATTTTTACATTCTTAGGATAAATAAGGATTATTTGTTTTCATGTAATTTTATTGAATTTTTTCTTTACTATTAACTTTTATGATTTACGTTAAAAAGTTTTTATGATTTGTGTGTAAACTTAATGGAAGTGAAACTCATAAAATTTCAAAGATACACATATTATAATTTTAATTAAATATATTATTTTGTATTTGAAAACAAAAATTACTAATAATAAGATTATTATAAGATTTTAATTAAATATTTAAAAGATAAGAATATTATTATAAAATTTTAATTAAGTATAATAATTTTGTAGTTGAAACAAAAATTAGTTACTGGTAATAATAATATTATAAGATTTTAATTAAATATATATTCTAAAAGTTACTGATAATAATAATTTTATAAGATTTTAATTAAATATATATTCTAAAAGCTACATACTAATTACAATTTGAAAAAATTTAAAAATAAAATAAAATCATAAGGACCAATTAGTATGCCTCCTCGTCATTGTTATATTAAAAATCAAGTCACGTATTGAATTTTAGGAAAAGTGAATAAAACTTCAAAATCATGTTACTTATCCTTAAAATCCAATTACTAATTACCAATATATTTTGGGTTTATTAATACTTTCAAATCCAACCATATTTATATCAATGCACTTAAAATTAATGTTTATCTAGCTTAAAACATGCAGTCTTTTCTCCATGTTTTGCACCTTTTACAAATAAGATGATTTTACAATGCATGAAAAATAGTTACTAAACTTTTTAATATAAATATAGTTTTCTAGTCATTATCTATTGTTCTCTTTACTTCTAATCATTGAATAATTTTAAATTATCTTATAAATGAAAAAATATTAATACAAAACACCTGATATGATTTAAGGAGTTTAAGATAGTTTAAAAGGTGTTATTATAAACTTATAAAATTTAAAACTCCAATTTTATATTATTGTCTAACTAAAAATAATACATATTTTATAGATTTTTATCAAAATAATTTGGCAATATATATATATATATATATATATATATATATATATATATATATATATATATATATATATATATATATATATATATATATATATATATATATAAAATTATTTATACAATATAAATATAGTTTTCCAATCATTATCTATTGTTTTCTTTACTTAATCATTGAATAATTTTAAATTATCTTATAAATGGAAAATATTAATAAAACACTGAATATGATTTAAGGAGCTTAAGATAGTTTAAAAAGGTGTTAATGTGACGCCCCAAACCCGGGGGTCCGTTGACTATCCGTCAACCCGCAGAATACAAGTGGATGTCGGGTTATCCGACGCCACTTCAGAAAATCGGGCAGAGTCTCATTCAGATTTTGTTCTTACCCAAATACAACACTGCATAAACCCGTCTCCAAATGCCCAATATAATCACAACATGAGTAAAACGACCACTTGAGCCTAATAACTATACTCATCATGATACAACAACTATATCCCATAGTTTCAAAAGAGTTAATCAATTCTCTTTTATATAACACATATATTAAAATTAGAGAATTCTAATACATGTATACATCATAAAACCCAAGCCACAATCCGGCTTTTCTTCTAAACTCAGCCCCAGATCGAGTCGTTCCTCTCACATCCCCACCTGAAAATATGTTCCTCGACAGGCGAGCTATCGCTCAAGAGTGGAATCCTCACCCCAAGTGGCCACTTTCCACCTAAGTGCATATAATGCCTATAAACATACACATTCAAGCCAATATACTGATCCACTTGAATGTCTACGATCAACTCCATACCTCGAGCCCTCACGACTTCACACCTCGCTAAGCCATGTATGAGGAAAAACATCTTTTCAAAACAATTCGTTGTTTCGAAACTATACTACCGAAGAACTCCAGAAATGTGGGACTACCCACCGAGGTGAATGTGTCGGAGGAACCTTCCTCAAGCTGGTGTCATGGTCCTCATCCGAAATGATCTGTTGGACCGTCTCCCAACCCCATTCTCCGAAATTCATCATGTGAAATTCCTTTCAAAAACGTTTTCGTTTTTTTTTTCAATTTTTCATGTCATGCACTCACCTTAATTTCGAAGTTACCCTGGAAGGTATTATGAAATGCATTATGATGTCATTTCAATAACTCATATGACACAAGCAAATATATCACCATGCATATATTCGCATAATTTAAATCACACAATCATGTAATCTATTAATTCATTACACTCAAAATTAGCCCACTCGAGCTAATTATCAAACACGATAAATTCCAATTTGAATCAATTTAATTAAAATTACATATTTTCACAAAAAATATATTCTTCGGAATCGCTTCAGAATAAGAAACCCTAGATTACTGTTCCTATCAAAGCACAAATTATCGGTTCACTTTGTGAACCCGTATTTCTCGGCCATTTCCGGCCTTATACCAACCAACACATAATTTATTCAATAAATTATCACACATGAAAGCATAACAGTCCGTAGCAGCTCCTCATGGTCACTGAGTTCCCAAATGGGTATTTCTCTACTCATGCCACTTATGGCACATGAGTACTTGTTATATGTGACTTTCATCGCATCGAATTGTTTTGATAAGACTCGAACCGCGAAGTGCTCGAAAGTGTCAATCTGACTATCTTGAATTTTACAAAATTCTTATGTGCTAAATAGATTTCGCGTAGACGATTTCAATCTATGGAAATCCGTTTTGTCATCCAAGATCCATATAATAAATTCCGGATTTTTAACCAAAATTACGATTTTGCCATTTTTCCAGAAATTGGAATTTCTCGGGTCTTACATTCTCCCCTCCTTAAAAGGAATTTTGTCCCGAAATTCTGGACAATCACAATCACTCACATGCATATGCAATGTGCACTCTACCATGCATGTAAACAGTCATTTAAATCTTAAACGACTAAACCACGTACCTTCATCCCTAAAGAAGAAGGGATAGGTGGCCCGCATTGTGTCCTCGCACTCACGTGGACTCCCTCCCACCCATAGTGCTCCATAGCACTTCACTAGCCTCACGGCCCTGCGTCGTGTGTTCGATCACGGCTTATCAACAATGCACACCGGTCCTCATCGAAGGTCCCATCCATGCCAACCTCTTAACTGGCCCCCAATTCACCAAGAGAGATGAGCCGGATCCGAGGCATATTTTTGGAGCATGGAGACTTGAAACACCTCGTGGACACCTAACATGCTGGGCGGTAACGCCAACCTGTACGCAACAGTTCCTACCCTCTCGAGTATCTCGAAAGGCCCAACGAACCTCGGCAATAACTTCCCTCGCTTACCGAACCTGACCACTCCTCTCTTAGGCATCACCTTTAAGAAGACGTGATCCCCAACCTCGAACTCTAAGGGTTGACGTGGCATCGCAGATAGCTATTCCTCGTCAAGCTCCCGGTCGCGAGAAGACGCCTATTATATCAAGCTCAATTTCGCAGTGTCTCTAACTGCATCAGACTAAAGATTTGCTCTCTCCCACCTCGGTCCAACATAATCTGATCCACGGCTCCCATAATGTGCCTCGTATGGTGCCATTCAGATACCTCGCCCGATAACCATTGTTGTAGGCGAATTCCACTATGGGCACTAATCCTCTACCCTTATGACCTAGGACGTATGCTCAGAGGTGTCCTTTAACACCAGATATAATCCATACAACACGTGGGAACTACACAACCCCTTGGGTTGTGTAAACGCTCTAACCTCTCCAAGGTCACAATCATCGACAATCCAATGGATCATTAACCTAGTCTGGCGTCATGAATGACATCCATATACCGAGAGCCACAAATTCAACAACACCCAATGCAATTTCCAGGTATCCAAACCTCGAGTCACCCCGAATTCCCACTCAACTCTAAGCTCATGGATAACCACGTCTCTGCCTTCATCCCAACATAACCTCTACTACACTCGAGCCCCAGATTCACACAAGTAAACTCTGATATCTCCACTAGGTCTCATTAACTCAATACAACTCCTCTTGACAACCCGCTTTGGTCTCTTACACCCACATAGAAATTCCCTGATTTCTCCCACGGGTCCTTGGCTAATCTCTTCACTGCAATTCGGGACGTCTCCCGAGTCTCTACACCCACATGTAAATCTCGGATATCTCCCGGTCTCTACACCCACAATGCAAATTCGGATCTCTCCTCGGTCTTCTTACCCCCACAATGTAATTTCGATCTCTCCTGCAGGTCTCTTACACCCATACTCCAGGCTTCTCACCTTAGGGTATTAACGGCCCCCTTTTTGCTTTGCCCAACACACTTTAATTACTCTTCATTTCCTGATTCGAACTATGAGTCTTCATTGACGAGTCTCAAAAGATAAACTCAACCCACACTCACCAAGAGTGAGAATAACTTCTACCGTGCACCCACACCCGACTCGACGCGATGTTACTGTGCACATGAACGCAATGGTGCCATACTGTGACACCCAATCCCAGGTTCACCATGAGCAGAATCTTAGAGATCTCTCACTCATAATCTCAACCTATCAGGTCAACTCTCACCCTACATCCTAGGGAAGAACATCTATACGTGGTTTCTCTAAAGGCCTTAACCTCTAAGTCCAATTCCATCACACAAGATGCAATAATTAATGAATATGATGCATCCAATTTAAACGCTACTCTAGGCAACAAGTGCAAGAGAACGCACTAAGACATCCGACCGCTTGTATGCTCGGGCCTCGCACCATGAGACCTCCGCTCCTAGGACAATCTCGCCCTCATATGCCCAGCCAGGACCGAAATAACATATAGGTCCGCCTTGCCGACCAGAAGTCCCTGCACATGAGTCCCGTAATCTGGACCTCGACCCACCCTCCGGGCCCTCCGCCCACCAGCCACCAAGGTGCCTGGGATAGCACCCTGAATCAAACTCGGTTCCTCTAACCCGTACTAGGGTGTGGAGGAATAAATCATATACTCTCTTATTCTACAGCTAACTGGGACTACGCTGTCCCAAAGTCTCGATCCCCTCTCAAGTAATCCTGCCTCACATGCCCAATTCGGGCCCTACCTCCGAAACTCAGATGGGCGTAAGTCTTCGCCTTCCCCGAACTAGAAGAAGGTTGATCCTCCCTCTTGCTACCAACACCCATATCCCGAGTGCTTCGAGCATCCTCGATCTCTCTCTTTATGGTTTGGGCCGTCCCAACCATGGAGTCCATGTCCCGTAGGCGAAGTCCTATGATCCTGCCCCGAATGGACAACTTCAACCCATTCTCGAATCTCCTAACTTTGGCCACGTCGGTGGCCACGTAATCATTAGCAAAACGGGCTAACTCCGTGAATCTAGCCACGTAGTCCATCACAGCCAGCGCCCCCGTCACTCTAGAACTCCCGAGCCTCGCATGCCTCGCAGCCTGGGAAAGTACTTCTACCCATGAATGCCTCAAACTCGCCCCATGTCATAACTCTGGTCTCAGGTCCTAGCCCATCTCCACCATACCCGGGCCTCGCCCTCTAGCTGGAATGCAGCTAACCTGATCCTGGTCGTATCGGAGGTGATCCCATAGCCCCAAGATGTTCGATCCGCATAAACCAACGGTCCTGAGAACTCACCCGGTCCCTCCCCTCCCAATGCTGGAGAATGATGTGCCCCTAAACCTCCGAAGGTTACTAGATTTCCGACCAATTCCGCTATGCCACCGCGGCGATAGCAAATTACTACAACACCCATGCCCCTCAAGAAAGTCCGATCAAACAATCGATGGTGCCCGACCAAGACCTCGGACGCCCCACGTCCTCAGACTGACTAGCCATCTACATATTTCCAATGGCAACAATAATCATTTAATTTTTCATTTCGGTCTAAATAGCAATGCACATGCCAATACTACTAGGACTTGACAACCATGAACTAACCTGCTCATTTCCTATGGCGCTAAATTCCAACCACTCAGCTTCATTTGGCCCCAATAAAATTCCAAGTTCCTTGTCTACTCTTATCCAAATCCCTGGCTAGTCATAGTTCCAACCTTAGTATTCAATTCCTTTCCCTATAATGCGCATTACATCATGCATATAATTTCCTACGCAACAATCAAGAATCACAATTCCCATATACTACCATGTATGTCCTTCCACACCTGAAATATAAATCACGTGGATAAAAAACATGCAACCTTATATACTATGTCCTTGCATTTATAGGCAATGCAAGACAACCACTCTACATGTCAAATCATTTTTTTTTTCTTTAACATCAAAATTTTTATTTTATTTTATTTTTTGAAAATTTCAATTTTTCCAAAATTTTGTCTCATGTTATTTTATTTTATTTTAAAAAAAAAATTTTTTCGAATTTACTGCTCACGCTAACCTGGCCAACACCATCGCTCTCACTGAGCCACTGCTCATGGATTACTGCCTTCACTGACATCTGGTGTGACGCCCAAACCCGGGGTCCGCTTGACTGTTCACAACTCCACTTTAATACAAGTGATGTCAGTTACCCGACGCCACTAGAAATCTGTAGTCTCCCTTCGAACGGAGAGTCTCTACCTAAATACAAGACTGCATACACCCGTCCTAAACAACCAATATAATCCCAACATGAGTATAACGGCCACTTGGGCCCATAAACAATACTCATCACAATATACCAACTATGAATCCACTATATCCAATAGTTCTAAGAGTTCAAATGTTTTACTCTTATACAACATATATTAAAATACACGAATTTTAATACATGTAAACATCATCAAAGTCACAACTCGGCTTTCTTCTAATCCTCAATCTGTCATGCCCGGATCCTGGCCCGACCCGATTGGCGGATCCGAACCGAAGTCCGGGGCGTGATGCTATCTATACTATATACTATACTTTGATCAGATTGGACCTCGCTGACCGTTCTTTTCTCGCAGTCGTACTCCATACCTACGTATACATACACTCTCGTAATAACAAAATCACTTTACATATACAAAGAACTACCACCGCAGTGGTGTCCATCATAATCTATACACATATACAAGAGTCCCTACTTGTACTCATTACACCTTACTTCATTACAAAACTCTCGTGATCATGAAGCAAGCACCACGAAAGCACTCATCTCCCCAGCCGACCCCGCTTACGATGTGGAAATGTCTTGTGGTCCCCAGCCCTTGTCTTCCGCTTCGTACCTACACCTGATTGAACTACCCATGCTGTTTTTACGCTTAGTAAACATAAGCATGGACAACAACCAATGGCGATCACATGTTTATACATATGCATTATATATATCTAAACATATTTCTATAACTTTAATTCCTTTGTCATCTTATATTCCTATTGCATGTCAAACTTTTTCTATTACATGTTCTATATCTTTGGCATATCCTTTACTTATACTTTTACTGTATTCCTGTTTCTATACTTCACATATTCCTATACTTATCATGTCTCTAGTCTATGTCTTTTTTTCATCTTTCTGCCTCTATGTCTTTATCGTATCTTCAGACATTACGTATATCATATCATTCCCTTATCTGTCACAAATACTTTGCCTATTTCTTGTCTCCTTGCTTATATCAGATAATTTGATCTATTTCAGCTTATTCTCTTGTATCATGTTCTTTGCAAGTTTCCTATGCTTTCATGTCTCGTATACTCTCTCATATAACCTATCTTATACTATCCCGCATCGCTTATCTACATTCTTATACTTTTCATATACTGCTCTTTCATATGTCTCTTTTTACCCGTCTCTAAATTTTTTTCATGTTAAGTCAGGTCTCTATTCTATGTCTTTACATATGTTATATCTTATGCTTTTCATACATACATATTCATACTCTTGTACTATCGCAGCATATCTATATTCTATCTTATCATCTACTTATATGGCTTTCATATACTCTCATATTACTTTTCTGAGTTCATATACTTATTTTTCATCAAGTTATACCGTACTCTTGGTTCTTGTAACTGTCTATACTTCATCGCATAGCGCAAGGCTATGCTCACATGTCATTTCCTAGGATCTCATGTCCCGCAATTACCTTAGGCGATACGGGAAACCATGTGCACCAAGGTAGCCATCGTACGAGGCGCTGGATCTCCCGTCCGCACACCAAGGTATCATCACCGCACGACAAAGGACCTATGCCATATGCTATCAGACTACGTACTATCACCGTACGAGGCAAGATCTCGCTTTGCCGGGCCACCCGATCCAAACGGATCTATATCATCGACCCAAACGGAATTCAATAGATCGCTTCATGAATATAGCCGCAGCAACTCGTATCTTCCCTATAGGCATGCCTATCTATCCTCTACTCAGACTTCTAAGGCATAAATCATCTTTATTACATTTTCTCACATATCTCATAAGCATGAATTTCAACTATTGTTATCATATTTGCTTATGCATATATACTATCGCTACTTTAATTCGTATTAGTTCTCATATCTGTAGTTTCATATTACGGTTCTCATATATCTCTATATTACATATAGTCATATCTTTTCCTATCAAATTGTTTTGTCTATCATATATCATGAATGTATCTATGCACTCTTGTATTCATATATTCATATATAGCTTTCTATATTCATATCTCTTTATATCATTTACGATTCCCGCTATGTCTTCATCTATTCATATACTTTCTATATTTCTATCATGTATGCTCTTACTTATTCATATGTTATTCATATCGTAGATACGCTTTATTTTTATATACTTTTCCATATTACTTTACTTTGTCATGTCTTTACTATGCCTATCATTCATGTACATATACTTATTCTTATGTTTCTATCATACTTTATCTCTATCGCTCTTAGCATTTACGCATTTCTATCATGTGTTCCTAAAGATGTCCCATCTTATTCATTTCTAGATAACTATCATATATTCATATCATTTACTCTATATTCATATGTGCCTATCATTTGTGTATACTTTAGGACTATCATATCTTATGACATGTTCTATCATATCTCATCATATCTTATGACTTATACCTATCATATATCTTATGACATATCTTTTATCATATAATCCTCTATATTCATATCATATTCATGTTTCATGTATATTATATATGGCACTTCATATTCTTATATAGTATGATGTGTATGAAATCACACCTCATTCATATATTCTTATTCCTCTATGAATCTATTTTTAATTAATTTGAATCAATCCAATCGATCATCTCAAACTAAAGTTATGGCATTTTCATGCCAACGGTCATTTTAACGATTTTTCTAGTGACAACTTGTATTACTCATTTTCCTGGTCTTAACTTCATTTAAAGCTAAGGTGCTAAGGGTTCTAATGAATCACCCACCCGGAGCACCGAAACTCAAGATACTTCAAAAACAACCCGACTACTCTATGTTCAACACGAAACTGTAATTTGGTTTGCACATGGTCCCACTTCGAGTGAATTTTGACCACTTAGAGTCAATTGACGATCTTACTTTGTGTTTGGTTTTCCTGAAGTCTATTTTAATTGGCTACTTGAATCACTCAATTCAGATAAGAAATGAGCAAGTTATGGCTAAATACAAAAGTGGTCAAACTCGAAAACTCGTAATGTGGTGTACCGAGACACCCCTAAAGTGTACCCTATTAATTCTTTAGCCAAAAATGACCAAAAACGAAAGTGTACCGGTACATGTTCAAAGTGTATCGGTACAAGTCACCCGAAATGCCCAAAATGTGTGTTTTTCCCCCATTTTCCATCTTTTTGATACCCAATTCAACTCTATACTTCAAACACACATCAACACCATTCCAAATTCATCTTATAACCTCAATTATACTCAATTCCTCTTTCAATACTTATCTTAATTCAAAAACCTATCATGATTTACTCTCAAACCCACTCTAATATGGGTTATGATCCATACACAACCCAATCATAAAGGTTAGTTAGGGTTTGTTCTAAACCCTAACTCATTTACTCTCAATTAACTTATGAATCCATCCTCAAAGGGGGATTCCATGCTTTTCTTGTGTCATTTAGAGTTTTTCCAACCTCAATTGCATTACATCTTTGGTTAGGATGAAATCCTAACAAACCCTAGGTTTGGGCAAGATAATAATCATACAAATTCCATATAATCCATACTAGAATTCATACCCAAGGTTAGTTCCATACCTTTTTGCTTGCTTGAACTTCTTCTTCTCTTCTCTTCTTCTCTTCTTCTTCTTCTTCTTCTTCCTTCTTCTCCTCTACGGCTCATTGGTCTCTCAAAAATGAGAGACCAATTTGCTCTTATCTCATATTTTTGTTAAGGCCATGTTTGGCCATTGTATTTTTAAACCCTTTTTCTCATTTTTTTCTACTTGGTCCCCCATTTATCTTCTATTTCTATTCCATATTTTCTATATTTGCCTTTAATCCCATAACTTATTAAATTTCTATTTTGGCATCCCATCTTTAATCTTATATGCTTAAGTCCTCAAGTGGTAAATTACATATTTACTCTTGGCTTTATTATAAATTCCTGCCCTCGCTTTATTTCTCGAAAAATTATATTTAACTTTAATATACCCTAAACAAGTCCGAAACTGTTAGGGTATATTTCGGGATGTTACACAATCCCAGACGAGTCAGTCCCCCGCACGTCCCGCACCGTAAAATAATATCCCCGACAGGTGAGCTAATGCTCAAGAGGAATCGCCCCTAAGGGCTACTTCCTCCACCTAAGTGCAAGCAGGTAATGTTCCAAAATAAACACACATTCAAGCAAATGCATGATCCTACTTGAATGTTTACATGACCAACTCAGATCCCGAGTCCTCACCGACTCCCTCACACTTGCCTAAGCCTCGCATGAGAAAACTAATTTCAAACAAAGTTATTTGTTTATATTTGTGGTCTACCCTCCGATCTAAGTAGTGGACTGTCTCCAATGTTATATTTAGTGGACTACTCCTCCAGATATATCAATTGGGCCGTCTCCGATGATTGATATTTTATATGTGGACTACCCTCCGATGTATATCAATTGGGCCGTCTCCGACGATTGATATTTTTAGTATGGACTACCCTCCGATCTTTATTATTATTTTTAGACCACCCTCCAAGACATTTTACATTTACTAGTCTGCCCTCCGAAACAGTTCTCTTAAGAAACTACCTCATGCACTCACTCCTATCTCTCTAGGGTGCCCCAGTGCGAATGAAATGCATTATGATGCTATTTCAACATCTCATATAACACATGTAAATATATCACCATGCATATATTCACAAAACATTCAATTCACACAATCAAGTCATGTAAATTCTCATTTCATAACATCAAAATTAGCTCGCGTGGGCTAATGATCAAACACGAGCGATTTAACTTGAATAACTCCGGACAACATTATTTTCACACAAAATATATTTTCGTGTCATCATTCCTATGAACAGAAAACCCTAGGGTTTACTAGCTCAAACACTCATCAACTACCTGCTCATTGTGTGAACTCGCGATTCTTACGGCCTTCCAAGTCTCATCCAAAACCAATACATGATTTAATACAATATTCTAAATTTATCAACAACCCAATCAGCCGTGGCGCTACTACGCTCCAATGGGTGTTCAAAATCTACATCACCCGGTCCCAAGGTCTGGGACTCCATCAAACGTCCCTCACACTCATTCACTCAAACATTTACAAATGTTCTAAACAAAGAGTAAACACAAGTAGAGAGAAACCCCAATTTCAAAGCTTGAGGAAACTCCTAATCCGACACCCACGCTGAAGCTCCTCTCCGCTGCAGAGCAAAATTTCTCCTCCTTCGCCTTTAAGATCACGACGTGCCTGATCGCCCAGATTTCAGAGAGAAGCCCGACGCCTTCCTCTAAACCATTTCACAACTCCCCAGATCTCCCTTTCGCTTCTTTCACGCTTTTGTTTCTTTTGATTTTATTCGAGAAGACATCAGAGTAATTTACTTTGTCATTTAGTTCATTTAATAAAATTTCAAAATGACGCCTATGTCCTTATTTTCCCAATTTTGACATTCTAAGACTCATTCCTACTGGCCCATTTTCATCATTTCTCTACTCATACCACTTATGGCACATGAGTACTTGTTATGTGTGACTTTCGTCGCATCGAAATTCATTTTATGGCACCCGAACAATGATGCCTCGAAAAACGTGTCAACTCCGACTGTCTCGGAATTCAACGAAATTTTACGTGCTAGTTAGATTTCGCGAGACGATTCCAACGGTGAAACCCGTTTCGTCATCCGAGATCTAGAGAATAAATTCCGGATTTTTAACCGAAATTACTATTTTGTAATCGAAATTACGATTTTTTGCCATTTTTTCAGAAATTGAAATTTCTCGGGTCTTACATTCTCCCCTCCTTAAAAGGAATTTCGTCCCGAAATTTAGGACAATTACAATCACTCACATGCATATGCAACGCGCACTCTATCATGCATGTAAACAGTCATTTAAATTTTAAACGACTAAACTACGTACCTTCATCCCTATAAGAAGCGGATAGTGGCCCGTGACGTGTCCTCGCTCCCCACGCGTGACTCTCCACCCATGTACCGCTCCATAGTACCAACATTAGCCTCACGGTTTTGGCGTCGCAAAACCCGACACTATCAACAATGCACACACCTGGGCCTCTCCTCGGTCTCATCCGTGTCAACCCAACCCGTCCCTGTCCACTACATGAGCCGGATCCGGAGTATACTCTGCAGCATGGAGACGTGAAACACCTCGCGTGACACCCGACATGCCGGGCGTAGTCATACCCAACCAGCACGCAACCATGCCCAATTCCTCTGAGATCTCAAAGGTCCAATGAACCCCACGATAGCTTCCTACGCTCACGAACCAGACCACTCTGGGGCATCAACTTCAAGAAGACGTGATCCCCAACCTGAACTCTAAGGCTCACGCCGCACATCCGCATAGCCTTTTCGGCAGGCTCCGACCGTGAGAAGACGCCGCATCGCTCACCTCTCGGAGGTGTCTCTAATCAGATCAGGACCAAGATGGAGCCTCTCCCCACTCCTAGCCCAAATATAATGGTGATCTACATGGCCTCCCATACAATGCCTTATACGGTGCCATTTGTATACTCGCCTGGTAACTGTTGTTGTAGGCGAATTCCATTAAGGGCAAATGCTCCTCCCAACTACCCTTATAATCCAGGACGCATGCTTGTAGCATGTCCTCTAATAATTGTGATAGTCCTCCAGACCACCATCCGTTCCGAGGGTGGAACTCAGACTCATAGTCAGTCACAAGTACCCATAGCCTTGGAAACTCTTCCAAAAGTGCGCCAGAACCTCGGATCCCTATCCGACACTATGGATACTAGTACTCCATGTATCCTGACATTTAATGTACAACCTGCTGTATCTCTCCAATGAGAAGGTTATCTCGCATCCGCCAGAAAATGTGCCGACTTCGTGAGCTGGCCCACTATCACCCATACCGTCATGCTTCACAAGGTCCGTGGCAAGTGGCCAGCAAAGTCCCCTACATGTCTCTTCATCCCGCTCCAGTAGTACTGGGAACGAAGATCCTGGTACATCTTCGTGCCACTTGGATGCACGACAAATCGAGAGTAGTGAAACTCCCTAAGAATCTCCTCTCTCAAATCGGTCGATTGGGGAACCACTACCCGTCCCCTATATCGAAGACTACCATCTGCGTGAACGGTCCAAATTCCTCACACCACCTAACTGCATTCTGTCCCGATGGACACTATCTCTCGCCTTGCCACTGACTCAATCACTCGCCTCAACAGACGATGTAGCCACTAAACTCCCTAAGGTACCCGAGTCTCACGTCGATCAGAGCCCAACCGTCCCATTACCTCGAGTGCATCCACCAATTCCCGAGAAGCTATACTAGCCAACGCTCCGTGATTCGACCAGAGTATTTCAACACCACATTTGCCTTACCGGGATGATAATGCAAAGTGAAGTCATAATCCTCTAGGAATTCCATCCATCTGCGTTGCCTCATATTGAGGTCCCGCTGCGTGAAAATATACTTCAGACATTTATGGTCTGAGTACACCTCGAACTCCTCACCGTATAAGTAGTGGCCCCAAATCTTCAAGGCGAAGACTACGGCCGCTAATTCCATGTCGTGTGTGGGGTAATTCTGCTCGTGATTCTTCAATTGACGAGAACCATAAGCTACTACCCTCCCGGACTGCATCAAAACACATCCTAATCCGGCCCTCGAGGCATCACAATACACTGTGTACCCTTGTCCCCTGTCCGGAACTATCAAGTAAGTCTCCTCTTCAACTCCTGGAATGCCTCCTCGTGATTGGTCATCATCCTAATCAAACTCGACCTCCTTCCGAAATAACTCAGTTATAGGTGCCTTATCTTGGAGAAATCCTCAATGAATCTTCCTGTAATACCTACCAATCCCAAGAAAACTACATATCTCAAGACTGACTTCGCCTCTCCTAACTCATCACTGCCTTGACCTTCTCTAGGTCGACTGACACCCGATGCCGCATCACGTGTCCTAAAATCTCACCCCGCAGCCGTAACTTGCACTTACTCGAACTCGCATACAACCGCGGCTATCTCAACAACCTGTGAATGATCCTCAAGTGATACTCATGCTCCTACTCTGACTGGGAGTAGATCAAGATGTCATCCACGAAGACTACGGCTAAATCGACCTAAATAGGGTCGGGAATATCCTATACATGAGATCCATGAATGCCGCCGTACATTCGCAACCAAGGCATCACCGTAAACTCAAAGTGCCCATAACGCGTCCTAAACGCTGTCTTAGGGATATCTGTATCCTAACCCTCAGCTGATGGTAACTAGTGCGAAGGTCATCTCTTGAGTAGACTGGCCTTCTCAACCGATCAAACAAATCACATCTCGGTAATGGGTGTACCGATTCTCGATCAGAATCTCTATTCAATCGCTTGATAATCACGCATAATAAGGGTCTTGTCTCTTTCTCGCAAATAACTGAGCGCCTACGGTGAAGTGCCTTGCCTAATGAACCCCTCATCTAATAGCTCAATCGGACTCGAGTCCCTAACTCAACTCCGGTGCCATCCTATGCTGAGTCATGAGATGGGTGAAATAACAGTGGTGTAACTGATACCGGGGTCTACGCCCCCCGCGGAGGTAATCCCGGTAGCTTGTTCGGAAAAACATCCACATACTCGCACACTACCCGAGGTAGATCCAAGTCTGGTCTCCCTTCGTCCTCTAGGGTAAGGATCGCTAGCCAACCCACCAATTGTCCCTAACACTTGGACTCATATACTATATGGGGCAACATATCATGCCTGTCCCAAATACTACACGAAAAATTATCTTGTATAGGCAAGAACTCCTCCTACGCCTACAAATCGATAACGATCCCGTAAGCTATCACCACCCATCCTGGGATGACATCGAATCCTTGACATGTCCATGATCCTCAGGTCCACTGTGAGTAGAGTCCCCGAGATCTCTAACTCGTAACCTCAACATATCATCCCTATTCTCGCCCTAATCCCTAGGGGAGAACTCATATACAACTACTCCCTCTAAGGTCCCAACCCTCTAAGCCCCAACACTCTCTCTATGGTCTGGGTCAGTCTCCAACCACGGAATCCATATCTCAGAGGCGAAGTCCTACAACCCGGCCCGACGGGACAACTCAGCTCCATTCTCGAATCTCCTAACTCGACTCAAGTCTATGGCCACGTAATCATCAACAAATCGCTAGCCTTGAACTTATCTCACATAATCCATCATACATCGCCCGCTCTGAACCTCTAGGAACTCCGAGCCTTCACAATCTCCGAAAGTACTTACCCATGAATGCCTCCAAACCCGCCATGTCATCGCCTCTAGGTCTCTAGGAGGTTCCGCCTACTTCCATCATACTGGGCCTCACCTCTAGCTGAACGCAGCCTAGTCTAAGAATCCGGGGTCGCAAGTAGGAGGTAATCTCCATAGCTTCTAACACCTTCTCGATCCCGCACGAACTCAATGGTCTCGCAACCACCTGCCCCTCCCTCCTAATGTCCGGGAGGATGATGCGCCCAAACCTCCTCGGAGGTTACTAGATCTTCTTGTCTACCGTTTACACCAGCCTCGTGCGATGGCATCTGGCCGTAATACCTACACCCTCATCAAAAGTCCGATCAAACACCGATGGTGCCCCGAAAGCAAGACCCGTGACGTCCCTCTACGTCCTCGTCCTCTACTAGCCATCTACACAATCAACATGGTTGTTAAATCTTAATACAGTATCTCTATGGCATCAACACAGCCCCGAGACACTAATCATACACATAAATCGTTACATACACATCACCCTTTCAGCTATTGTGTAATGCAAGGCAATCAAATTTTGCATTTAAAACATTGTTTTCAACAAAATTTTATTTTCAAAAATTTTATTTTTGAAAATTTTATTTTTCGAAAATTTTGTCAAATTTTATTTGATTTTGTTTTATTTTATTTAAATTTAAATTTTTTTTTTTTCGAAAAATTTTGTGATGAACAAGAAATATTTAGTGACTCAGAAATGCGATCGAGTCAAACCGGGGTCAAAATCAGTCAGAGTGCACAAAACACCCAACCAAAGTTCACCGGTTACTGCCCAGCGCCGCACAAAGACACTGCCGCAGGTCGTGGCCCTTAGCCCGACCGTCGGCTGGGGTCAGCCGTGTCGCCATTCCAAGCCACCGCAGGTCGCAAACTCCGCTCGCGCCGCCCGCGCTGCTCGCCTGCCGCCCGTGTCGCGGCGCCCACCCAACGCCCCCTCCCGCACGCCCGCCCGTCAGACGTGTCCTAGCGGCCGTGTCGTGAGCCACCGGGCCAGCCAGCCCGCCGCATCGCATGCCCAAGGTCATACCGGTCGGGCCATGTCCCCGGGCTGCCCATGGCGACACGGCCCAAATCTCACGCCCTCACTTCCCTACCACGATACACCTGAGCATCGTGACACACCTCCCCAATGTTCCAACCGCGCCTTAGCCTTACTCTCTCCGTCATAATACAATCACGATCATGACACAAATTTCACCGCTTCGCAGCCTCACCACAATACACAATCTTGTGTATCGAGACACACTTATCCCCTAGCCATCAAGCCTTCTCACGATACACTCGTATCGTGATATAATCCTTGCCTCCCATGTCCTTTCCAACTCGTGAATACAAACCTTCCTAGTCATCGCTGAATCTGCAATATACCTACCAGCCACGCCCCCTTTTTTTTTTTCTCACAATACCACCCAATCTTGCAACACAAAATTTTATTTTTTTCACAATATAATTTGGGCAGTAGCCCAAAAACGATTTCTGCACAAAATTTATTTTCTTTTTCCTGTTTTACACTAAAAAAATTTCTCCACCATTCATTCATCATTTATTTATTTTTATTTCTCCCAACTACTGGAAGAAAAAAAAAATACATACCTATATATTATAATTATTTTTTTCTTTTAATTCTGGAAAATGGTCCAGAATTTCCTCAAAGTCTCCTATATATAACACTAACCCTAGTTGTTCCACCCTCAAATTTATTAAAATGATTCTCATTATCCCAACAACTCAAATAAATTTATTCAAGTTTATTTTATTCCTCCTTTTTTTGTTCCACTTTTACACAATCGTAAAACTTCTAAAACTTCCCTATACATCATGGTGGTTTTTCCTAGAAGCAATCACTAAACACACAAACCATGTTGCACAAATACATAGATCACACATCATTCAAGTTATGAATATTTTTCACACAACCAATTTATCAAATCACACAAAACACATCAACACACGTGCATGTAGTGTCCTAGTTTTGTCCCGTGATTTTCCTAGGTAATCTCATACCTATGCCTAGCATCGAACCACACCTAGTGGTGATGCTCTCACTCATCATGGCCTAAGCCCCAAATCCTCAATCTATATAGGCTCATATACCCATATCTACATCAAACCACCTAGTTGGTGATGGATTACCCAACCCCGAGCTCCCTAGGCATTCGTGATACCTGCTTTGATACCAAGTCGCAGTTTGTATCAGACTAAACTTATAACTACACCCACCGAGCTCCCAAGGTAATCTGCTTAATCTTTAACTCCGATACTCAAGTCGTGACGCCCAAAACCCAGTGGTCCTGGATTCACCACAACCCGCGGAATGGCATATGGATGCCTGGGTTACCCGATACTTCAAAAAATCTGCAAAGCCCCCTTGTACCTGAGCTCTACCCAAATACAAGACTCGTATACACCCAACCCAACAAATTCAATATAATCCCAACATGAGTATAACGGCCACTTGGGCCCATAAACAATACTCATCACAATATACTAACTATGAATCCACTATATCCAATAGTTCTAAGAGTTCAAATGTTTTACTCTTATACAACATATATTAAAATACACGAATTTTAATACATGTAAACATCATCAAAGCCACAACCCGGCTTTCTTCTAATCCTCACCTCAGATCGAGCAAGTCAGACGCCCCATCTCCTGGGGTCCGCTTGATTCACCCACAACCCGCGAACAGCCAGGATGCTCGTAATCCCACCCGACATTCAAGAAAAATCGGCAGAGTCCCGTTTGTACGGGGAGCTTAACCCAAATACAAAACCTGTCCCAACCAACATCACTATCCAAATACCCGAGTAAACATGGGATAAACGCTCCTCGGGCCCACACTACAATATTCTTCACAATATACATATCCAACTACATCCAATAGTTTCAAGAGTTCAAATTTACTTATACAACACATATATTAAAAATTGTAGAATCTAATACATGTCGAACCATCAAAGCCACATTCCGCTCTTCTCTAAGACCCGCCCCAGGATGAGCCGTCTCGCACGCTCCCGCACTGTGAAATATAATATCCTCGACAGGTGAGCTTAATGCCTGTGGAGGCTGAATCACCCCGCGGGCTACTTCCACCTAAGCGCAATGCAATGCCCAATTAAACACACATTCAAGAAATGTACGATCCTACTAATGTCTATATGACTCAACCTCGCATCCCAGCTCTCACCGACTCCCCTCACACTCGCCTAAGCCTCGTATGAGAATATTATGTTTTATTTCAGGATCATCTCCGATGTTATAAATTACACCATCTCCGATGTTATATTTTCAGGGACTATCCTCCATGTTATATTTAATGGATTACCTCCCATGTATATCAATCAAGGGGTCCCTACGATTGATATTTTGGCACGGACTACCCTCCGAATACTTAGTTTTGAACAACCCTCCTAATCCATTTTCTAGACTTTCTCTACGCACTAACTCCTATAGTCCTAGGATGTTCCAGCAGGCATATGGAATGCATGTATGCCAATTCCACATGCTCTAATCACATGCAAATATGTAAACACGACATATCCATACACATCCAATTACACAATCATGTTATGCAATTAACAATCTATACATAAAAATTAGCTCACTGCCATTTATCAAACAGCAATCTAACTCAATCACTCGATCAACATATTTTCAAAAAATATATTTTGTGAACATCAAGCCAGAACAAAGAAACCCTAGGTTAATGCTCCTCTAAAGACAAATTGACTCCGCTCACTTAGTGAACCTTGCCTACGGCCATTTCCTACCAAACAAACCAATACATGACTTACTGAAACAATTTATCATCCATTAAACCCAAATTGTGACGTTTCAGATGCTCCATCATTTGTGTCCAAAAATTCATATCATATCCTGTCTGAGATCGATCAAACGTCCCTCACGGCTCCTATCTGCTAACTCCAAACATTTGCAAAGTATTTAAAAGAGGGAATAAAAACCAAGTAGGGAGAGAACCCCCTACCCTTGAGCTCGAGGAAACCCCCAACCTGCACCCACGGGCCTCTCCGCTGCAGCGCCTCCTTCTTGTCCCGAAGATCGCGATCATCTGGACGCCTATAGACGATTCTAGAGAGAAGGAAGACTCCTCCTCACTACAACACCTCCGGCTGTTTGGCCAACATCCCCCTTTTCCCAATTCCCGCTTTTCCTTTGTTATGGAGAAGCAAGACAAACACTATACATGTTTGTCTTTACTAACTTAAACTTTCCAAATGAAGATTTATGTCCTTCTTTTCCCGCTTTGACATTCTAAGACTATCTCTACCATCCATTTTCATCATTTCATCATACTCACTAATGGCACATGAGTACATGTTATATGTGACTGTCAGTGATCGAAATTCTGCTTTTACTTAGAATTCTAAAAGCTTGATTTGAAACGTGGTAAATCCATTCCATTCCGACCGACGAAATTT
Organism: Tetrastigma voinierianum; assembly: GCA_016808115.1. Taxonomy (NCBI): domain Eukaryota; kingdom Viridiplantae; phylum Streptophyta; class Magnoliopsida; order Vitales; family Vitaceae; genus Tetrastigma; species Tetrastigma voinierianum. The sequence goes on along the minus strand of JAEQBH010009753.1, from coordinate 30,748 downwards.
TACATAGCTAGTTTCATGAGATCATCCTAAACTGGAACTGCTGAGATCTAGAGAATAAATCTTGATTTTTAACTAAATTATTATTTTGTAATCGAAATTACGATTTTCGCTCTTTTTCCAAATCGAATTTCTGGCCTTACAAATGGTCATAATATAATATAGTGTATTGCAATACACTTACTCAAATTTCACTAAAGTTACAATACATAAATGCCTTGCTTGTAACATAATTGCCTTGCTACAATTGCCTCAGAATACTGTAATTGTTCTCTCACAATGCACAATTTTCCTCCCATAATACACCGGGACACTTCCTAGTTACAAAAATGGTATTGTAATATTACTTTACTACAATTTTTTTCCAACCCTCTCTGTAATACAAAAACCAAGGTTGCAATACAAAAATTTTCTCACAATATAATTTTGGGCAAGAGTTCAAAATTATTTCACTAATTTTTTTTCATTTATTTATTTTCATTTATTTCCACTGGGTGATGCAAAATTATATACATTTTTTCTCCAATACATCCACAAATATAAAATTTATTTTCACCATTTTCTAACTTTACACACTCAGAAACTTTGAGAAAAATATTTCTTCACTAATTTTATTTTTTTTTCATTTCCAAATCACTGAAAAAAACACTAAAAAAAATTATATGCCTATTTTTTTTTTCATTTTCCATAATACTCAAATAAATTTATAAAAATTATTTTACTCAATTTTCTTCAATTTTACAACTTGTAAAACCTTAGAAAATTATTTTCTCATCTCATAACCAAATAAATTTATGAATTTATTTTATTTACTTTATTTTTCCAGCTTTTACATTGTAAAAAAAATTTTTCACCTTATATACATATATTTTGTTTTCTTATTTTCAATGTTTTAAATTGGGTTAAAATTTATTTTGTTTATTTATTTATTTATTTATTTTTTCATTTTATTCTCGAAAATGGTCCAGGAATTTCCTTTTCAAGTTTCCTTTTATATAACACTAACTCCTAGTGTTCAACCTCAAATTTATTAAAATTCGATTTCATTATCTAACAACTCAAATAAATTTATTAAAATTTATTTCTTTTATATTCTTCTCTAGTTTTACTTCATTGTAAAACTCCTAAATTTGTCCAACAATTCTATGTGCCATTTACCAAGCACACAAACCATACATTAAATACATGACATGGTATATACCATTCCATCAAACATTCACACAACGTTTCATCAAATCACATAAAACACACCAAACACATGCATGCAGTGTCCTAGTTTTTGTCCCGTGATTTTCCTAGGTAATCTCATACCTAAACTCAACATCGAACCACACCTAGTGGTGATGTTCTTACACGAATATGGCCTAAGCCCAAATCCCCTCAAGCCCTAGGTAGCCGTATACCTAAGCCCGGGACACTGGGCCGTGACGCCCAAACCCGGGGTCCGTTGACACCACAACCCATGAATACAAGTGGATGTTGGGTTATCCGACGCCACTTCAGAAAATCGAAGGTCTCCTTGTACGGAGCCTGTACTCCAACACAACACCCTACAAACATGTCCCAAATACCAATATAATCAACATGAGCAAAACGACCACTTGGGCCTAATAACTAAACTCATCATGATACAACAACTATATCCACAGTTTCAAAAAAGAGTTAATCAATTCTCTTTTATACAACACATATATAAAAATTAAAACAATTCTAATACATGTATACATCACAAACCCAAGCCACAATCCGGCTTTTCTTCTAAACTCAAGATCTAGATCTAGCCGCCCTCTCAAGGCCCCTATACCTGAAAATATGTTCTGATGTGGTGAGCTAATGCTCGTGAGTGGAATCACCCTAAGTGGGCTACTTCCACCTAAGTGCATATGCAATGCTCCAGTAACAAACATACATTCAAGCAAATACATGATCCTACTTGAACGCCTACACGCATTTAACTCATACACCGAGCCCTCACTAACTCCCTACGCACCCCGCCTCTCTTGCCATGCTATGTATGAGAAAACATCTTTTCAAAACAATTCTGTTGTTTTCGAACTATGCCACCAAGTATCAGTAAAAATGTGGACTACCTCCAGGCTTAATGTGTCGAGAACCTTCCGAAATGCTTCACGGTCCTCATCCGAAATGATCTCATTGACTGCCTCCCAACCCCATTCTCCTGAATTCATCCCGTGAAATCTTCAAAAATGTTTTCATTTTTCTTTCAATTTTTTCATGTCATGCACCACCTAATTTCTAGTTAATTCCAAAGCAAGTATGAAATGCATTATGATGCCATTCAATAATTCATATGACACAAGCAAATATATCAACATGCATATATTCGCATAATTTAAATCATACAATCATGTAATTCCACAATTCATTACACCGTATCAGTTTCACTTGGGCTAATTATCAAACACTTGTGCAATTCCAATTGAATCACCCGACTAAACATATTTTCACAAAAATATATTTTCATGAAGATCGCTTAACAGAAAACTTAGATTACCGTCTTATCAAAGCATTAAATTATCTACTTCACTTCAGGAACCCGTATTTCTGGGCCATTCCAGGCCTGATACTAACTAACACATAATTTATTTAATAAATTATCACACATGAAGCATAATAGTCAGAGGCACCTCACGGCCATCGAGTTCCCAAATGGGTTTCACACTCTAAACAATCTGTCCCAAGATCTGGGACCGATCAAACGGCCCTCACTAGCTTCATCCAACTAAACATTGTAAAATACACCAAACAAAGTGTAAAACCCAAGTGCGAGTAAAACCCTACCTCAAGGAGTTTGAGTAAACTCCCTAAACTGCTACCCACGGCTCCTCCGCGTAGAAATTTCTCTCCTCTTGTCTCAAGACCGCCGACGGCTGGATCGCTGTATTTCAGAGTAGAGAAGGAAGACTCTCTCACTAAAAACGTCATTTTAGTTTATTGCATCTCCTCCTCTATTCCCTTCACGTTTTCCCTTTTTGCTTTCTTTCTTTGAGAAGACAAACACTACGAAAAGTATTTTGTCTTATTATCATTTAAATCTTTCTACTACCAATCATGTCCTTAATTTCCCGCTTTACACTCCAAGACTTATCCCCACTCCGTCCATTTCATCATTTCACTACACCATGGCAGACATGAGAAAGACTTCATATATGCGGACTCTCTGTCGCATCGAAATTCCTGCTTTACTTGACCTCAAATCACGACATGCCCTCAAAACGTGTCACCCCACTATTCCTCACCTTTACGAAATTTTACGTGCTAGCTAGATTTTCCTACCAAGATTATTCCAACTCGTGAACCGCTTCACATCCGAGACTCCAGAAAATAAATTCAGGATTTTTAACTAAATTACAATTTCAGAACTAAATTACGTGATTTCGCGATTTTTCCTAAATTCAATTTCTCGTCTTACAGCTTAATATAAACTTATATAAAAATTAAACTTGTAGTTTTATATCATTGTCTAACTAAAAATAATAAATATTTTATGTGTGATTTTTATTTAATAATTTGGCATTATATTATTGATATATATATATATATATATATATATATATATATATATATATATATATATATATATATATATATATATATATATATATATATTATTTATACAATATAAATATAGTTTCCTAATCATTATCTATTGTTCCCTTTACTTACTTATTGAATAATTTTAAATTATCTTATAAATGGAAAATATTAATAAAACATTGATATTATTTAAGATAGTTTAAAATGTGTTAATATAAAACTATATAAACATTTAAAACCTAATTTTATATCATTGTCCAACTAAAATAATAAATATTTTATAAAATTTTATCAAAATAATTTGGTAATATATATTTTATTTAATTAATTATTACAATGGTCCAAAAGCCTATAAAATTAATTATTTTTAAAGATATTTTTGTAATTATTTTATATATACATGGAAAACATATAATTAATTGAAAAACTATAGAAATGTAATTTTTATAAATATTTTTAACAAATTGGTTTATATTGAGAGTAATATTTTAATGTGTTTAAAAGCCTATGAAGTGTGTATTTTAAGAAGGTAACTTTTAATAATAATAATATAAAATTGTTTAAACTAGAAATTGTATTATGAAAAAGTCACAAAAATAGTGATCCCAAATTATTAGACATTTGCAACTACAATTATCGGTCCTCAAAAATACTAAAATTTCAAAGGTGAATTAATTATGAATTTTCTCACATGTTAAAGTCTTTCATGTGATCAACAAAAAGTTGCCAAATAATAAAGATTTTTCGGGGCCAACCAAATGACTAATAGAAAATAATGTCATTTTTACACTATCTTTCAGTTCCCATATTATATCAAACTTAGATAACTTAAATTACGATCGTAGAATATATAAGTTTTTGCAATCCAACATAAGACGATCGTAAATAATACACCTTCTATGACTTCACCTGAATGAGTGACTGTTAGATCATGTGGTATTTTGTGACCAATTTTATTTCTTCCTACAAAATATCAGCAATTTCTTTAGAGACATGTTATAATATTTCATTTTATTATATATTTTTAGTAATTCAACATAAGCTTTCTCACCATTAATAATATAATTTTCATTTAATTAATTAATAAGTAGTCATAGATCGGGAGGGTATCTTATGACCACTTTCTACCACTTCTCACAAAATATCATACTTTAGAGATTGTATGTTATGAATACTTCATAGATTATATTCTTTTTATAATCAACATAAGTTTTGTCACAATTATTATACTCACCCATGGGCTTAATCAATGAGTGATCATAGATCATAGGACATTTTGTGACCACTTATCAGCTTCTCAAGCCAAAATATCATACTTTTAGAAATGTTTACAACATTTCATAAATTATAATTTTGAGACTTCCACATAAAGTTCGGCCATAATTAATATACTTTGTTTCCATTTACCAATCACAAGTGGTCACAGACATAAGGATGTTTTTGAGACTAAAATAACTAGTCCTCACAAATATCAAACTTTCAAGGACGAGTTATAATATTTTTATATATCTGTATTTGTGATCAATATAAGATTTATCATAAATACTTAATATATTTTAAGCAACCAATCAATAACTGGTCACAAAGTTATATTTATATTCATGATTGAGCAATGTTGCTATAAATAAAAAATTATTATCATAAAATAAATAAAATATTTAAATTGTTTATCTATTAAATTAGCTACCAATTGCCAAGTTCATCGTGAAAAAATGGAATCAATGACTAGTATTAGCTGATCGTAAAAACTTTCGAATGAGAAACTAAATTTCTGTAGTGGTACACTCACTTAAGCTCCTTTTTTCTTAATTTTTTATTAAAATTTTATTTTGGCTTTGTAAAACTATTAAATAAAAAATCAAATTTTATTTCTCATAAAATATAATTAAATATTTGTTATTTAAATCTAGTAAAAATTTATCTTAATTTTTTGAAATCTATTAAAATTAAATTAAATTTTCATTTTTAAAATATAAATAAATTATTCGTTTATTTTAAATTTTTGAATAAATTATTTTTAGAAATTCAAGTAATTTTTAAATCTACTAAACAGAAAATCAAATAAATGAGTTTGAATTGATATTTTAATATTAAATATTATTTCAAGTAGATGAGCTTTAATATTTAATTATTTATATTACAATTTACACTTTGTTAGAATATAGTAAAATCGTCTCACTGACTCCAAACCTGACCCTCCTTCTTGAATGTTCTTTGCCTTTTAAACTTCCTTAAATGCTTTAACACCAAGTTAGTATGTGAATAATATTTAATATTTTTATTTAAAATAATATAATTTAATGCATTACTTTAATACAAATTTTGGATAAATATAATGGGATGAGTTTTTTTAAAATGTGAAATGTATTTAAAATTATGAAGGAGGAAGATGGTCCACTCTTTTATGAAAGTAGGTGACTAAAATGGAAAAGCTGGGAAAACCCACCGAAAAACTGATGTATTTACTCTCCTATTTCTCCTGTCTCGATTTAAGCATTTGAGAGGCTACGACACACCACCACAATTCCTTGCGCCATGTGTCCTCACCGCAGTTAATGCCCTGATGATCCGAAGACTCTAAGAATCCAAGAGACAACAATTTTGCAGGTCCTTGCCGCTAGGTTAATGCCCCGACGATCTGGAGACTCTAAGAATCCAAGAGACAACACTGGTATCGCTGTGGGAACGACTACAAAAACTTTACTCCAAGTGATGTGCCAGGCTTGGGCTACGCCGACTACTCGGCGATCCCCACACCCGGCTTCTGGTGAGGTTCCCTGGCCACTCATCCGGTCTGGTCTGATCTCATCATTAAGGGCAAGAACCCAGCGAAATTAGTCCCTTGAGGACTGTGCTTTCACTGGTGTCGGATATGAAACAAAGCAAGAAGAGCAAAGCAACAGGTGGCTAAATTATGGAACCGCGGCCGGGCCGCCCGCAAAGAAGAGAACGATCGCTCATGGGCTCAAGCCTCGGGAAGAGGACGGGGTGAAATGCACTAGGGAGCAGCCATCCCGCACCTCCAAATAAACAAAATAGAGGCGAGCCCAATCCCGCCTCGTCACAAGAATGCAACAGGGAACGATGATATTCCTTCCCAAAGAGCTCCGCACCGGGATCTTCACCCCAAAGAAACAACGTGGAGGTTGAATCAAGAAAGAGGCCCTGCGCTGCTCCATCCGTTCATTGCCAGTATGCATCATTCGAGTACCGAAGAGAAATAAGTGTAGAGCGACTACAAATGAGCAAGCCCCAAAATGTGCCCACGTGGGCACAAGGGCGAGCACCACCACTCATTCATGTATCCTACCTTCGGGGCTGCACTTGCCCCGCATATGCTTACATCTACTGCTGTCCAGGGGCCTAAAGACATGCTATCCCTCCTCACAGTTACACATCTTGAAATACAACCACCCTACGGCTTTGTTAAGGCTACCTTGCCACATGATGGCTCTTCCAAACTGATCGCATGTTGCATTTCAAACTTATGCAATGACATTTACCATGAAACTATCACATTATGCAAAGTGGTTCCCACCAAATTAAGGGGCCCACTCCTGCCATGAACTCCACAAACCCCATGGAGACTCATCAACCTATTCAGCAGTCGGTAGGTCGATTCGCTTCCCAAGATTTGTGCCCGCCTCGATGTGTATGGAAAGATCGGGCCTCACAAACCATCTTCTGCCGCAGATCTAATCCATCCTCACGGCTGCCACTACAAGATTTGGATCGGCCATCCAACGTATCGATTCAGATAGTATGGATGTGGTCCTTCAAAATTCCTGGCGAGTTTTGGGCCGACTCACCCATTCTTTCCACTCGTTGTCTCCTGATCCACCTCGCACAATGGAGGAATCACAGACGTGATAAATATTCAACTCCGAGGACAATATCCCGGCAATTCTCCTCAAATCATGATGATCCTTGTAAAGACACGTCACTAAGGGACAATCGAACATATGTGAGCCAGTAAGAACCAAAAATGCTCCCGAGACTAGTCGGAGAAAAATAGGGAACCCCTGCAGTTTACCCCTCTGAACATCTCTTACGACATACTCCTTCCTCTCATCCGGGATTACCCTGACTTCAAATGGCCCACACCAATTTAGCCTGATCCCCGTGATAGCGCAACTACCCGAGATGGATTACCACGTGACCATGGACATGAGGACGAACTCATGTCGAAGCCCAAATTTTTGGTGGAAAGGTTAACTCGTGGCCAGCCACCCTACGATATGTCTCGAGAGATGTCTGCAAAGCCGAGGCCACCCCGCGGTTAAATAACAATGCTACGCAGAGCTCTCATCAACTCCTACCATCATAAACTACATACTAGGCGTCCCTTCCATTGACGACCAAAAGATCACCTAAGCGCCAAAGAGAGGTTGTTGCAAGCGGCCAGCCAACCCCGAGCCCTGGTGAATACCATCCACATCCTGATAATAGCAATAAAGCAATCCAAAGAATGGGGCCCTATATCTTTTCCTTGTTAACTCTATCCAAGGTCACAATTCCCAGCACCACGATGCACTTGTACTTACTCATGTACAACGATTTCGCTTGTGCAATGAGTACGCCAGTTGACTAGCAACATGGGTCACCCGTTATAACCCGCCCCGCCAGTGGGATGAACATCCCTGGATAAATGGAGTCTGCTGAAGCGCACCATGTCCCGGCGAATGTGGCAAATCACAAAGAATGATGGGCTACATTGCCTCCCCCATCAAGGCAAAAGTCCGGTAATTCAACAGGTTTTATTTCTACTGTCGAGGACCCGCCCTATTAATTCTGCCATCGCCGAAATCGATTGCATGCAATGAAAGTCGCGGCCTCGACCTACCATCGTGATCACTCATCTGACTCACTATGCCTGGCCAAATTGACCCCTTAGCGTACCTAACTAGTAGCTCAAGAAGGGTTAACCGTTAGTACAAGAGCATGAGAAAAACAAAAGCTCTTACAATTCGACCATCGAGACCCAAACCTCGTAATAGCAACACTCGCGCCCGGCATGGGTAGAAGACAAGGATGATTACGGTAGACCCCTTGGAAACCAATATTCCCTAGACGGGCCTAATGTAATCCATATATGCTAGTTCCCTCCTATCCAATGTGTAAAGGAACAAATTCAAAGAGGTTCCGTCCGTAATACGGGTGTATTCGCTGACTCACTTATACATGATCGAATTAACTCCCGTACATGCCTCTCACAACCGAATGTCATCTCTTCACGAAATGGCATTAAAGTGAGGCGTTGCCACCCCGACTGGCCATCAAAGTTATTCACCATAAGGGAGCAATCTTTAAAAGCAGATTCATTGATAAAATACCCAGGGCCGACCAATGGGTGGTGGTCCTCGAAAAAAAGGTTGCAAATGGAGAGTGTGCGTTGATCACATTGCATCTCACGAGGTGCCCGCGTATGCAACTTCCTCTACCTCGGATAGACCGCATTGCCAACGGGCCGACCGCATGTGATGTCAAGGTCCTAGATGCCTTCTGATATCATCAAATACCCATGACCGCCGTAGTTTAAAACAAAGATTCATCATCCAAGACGGTCGTTTCTACTACAAATGTGATGCCGCTTTGGCTTTAAAGAATGCCAAGAATGTATCGTGAGGTTAGCGACCAAGATAAACAGTCAGCCACCTGGAAACCATAGAGGTTTATATCGATGATATCTCAGAAGTCCATGAACGCCCGACTATGCCGAACACCCCGCAAGAGCTTGAACCCAAGTGGCGCACGGTGATGAAGCCTCAATCCTCAAAGTGCGCCTTCGGAGTCAATGCGGGCCGATTCTTAGGTTTCATGGTGACTCAAAGGGGGATAGAAGCCAACCCCACTCAGCTTAAATCTATTTTGGAGTCCCCAGCTCCCGCTTCTAGAAAAGGGGTACAACAGTTGACTGGTCGGTTGGCCACCCTAAGGCGGCGTTCATCTCGACGATGCACTGGTCTATCGCTCTTTGCTCACCTCTCAAGGCCAACTGAGCCAAATGGAATGAGGAATGTGATAAAGCCCTCATAGCGATCAAACAGTATCTTGCAGAACGTCCGGTCCTTGCTAGCTCTGAAGTCGGCGAAACACTCTTCGTATACTTTGCAATTTTAGATGTCTCAGTGAGTTTTTCCCTATTCAAGGAAGACGAGAATAGAAAGCAGAGGCTAATATTTTTCGTCATCAAGTCCTTAGCCGACATAGAACCCGACATGTCTTACCTTGGAGCAAGTGAGGCATTAGTTCTCCGTAGTAATCCAAAAGCTTCGCCCATACTTCCAAGCACACCCCGTTGTTGTGCTAACTGACCTCTCTCTTCAAAGCACCATTCACAAACCCGACTCACTCAGGGAGACGCCTGATGGAAATCAATCAAGCGACCCAAGATCGATAAGCCAAGATCACTAAAAAGGACAGGTTCTGGTAGATTTTCTAATAGAGATCCCCCAATCCGGGATGAGCCTAGACAGCTTAATCTAGTGGACCTTGAATGCATCGAAAGCATCCCCAAGAAGCCTGAGTCACACGATTCAACTTAAATCAGTATGGGAAAAGATCGAGAAATCTTATTCGGGCTTCAATCATCTAATAACATCAAGAGTAATGAGGCTAACCCAGCTCTGAATTGAACTGGCAAATTATGCTGTCACCGACAAGCTTCTAATTCAAAGTGATTCTCAAATAAGGTAGGCGTTAAACGTAGAGTATGAGTCGCACTCGAATGGTAAAAGTATGTATCCCAGTTAAGCAACGCCGCGCCTTTTCAAATTTAAGCTCTAACACATCCCTGTGACTACAATGAGAAAACGATGCCTGGGCTCAGAGCCACTTCTTTTCGATGACATAAAACAGCTGCTCCTGCCCATCTATTATCAACCGATTCTTCCAATAATCACTACCTGTGTGGGCAAGGTGGACTAGGTCTCCCCTTCTTAGATGGACCTCTACAAGACAATATATCAACATGGGAGAACTCTAAACGAAGAGACAAAGCTCAAGATCTAAATCCAATCGGCCAGATTCTCTTTGGCTAATAAGTTGGTTAAACAATCCCTAGATTGTTTCGCACTCTAAAGTGCTTAACCACCATCAGTGGACAATATGTAATGTCGAATTATACGAAGCGGATATGTGGTAATCATCCGTGGAAGAACACCGCAATACGTAGCCCACACCTGTGGGTATTATTAGCTAACCATGAGATCTCGACGCCGCCGGGACATGCAAAGTGTGGATCGATGCCACTGTAAGCCTGCCTTGAGATCACCATCTCAGATTCTAATTTCCATCACAGTCCTGGCCCTGGGCTTCAACGTGGGAATCGCATAGTTTCCGGCCCCTACCACCCTAGCTCGTAAAAAATTATTGCCTGTGAGTCATTGGATTACTTCAACAAGTGGATAGAGGCCGAGGCTTTCGTATTAATTAAAGATAAGAATGTCACTCACTATCCGGGAAGAATATCATTCGCCGGCTCAAAGATACCCCATCAATTATATCATCGCATAACTAACCTTAATTTGAGAGTCGGGCATGTGAACTTCACGTGGGTTAAAAAAGAATCTATACTCCACCCCGCGATATCCGTAGAGTAACTACCGCGGTAAACTTAATAAAACTCTTAAAGAAATGATTACCCAATCCAAAGGCAAGTTTCCAAGTGACGAACTCCTCGAGGTACTTTGGGCCTATAGAATGACAAAACAGAAACCAACTCGTGGCATATCTCCCTTCCCGCCACTTATGGATGGAAGCTATAAATTCCAACAAATCGGTATGCCCGCTTCGAACCGACATACCCTTGAAAGTGGTGCCTAATACTAAATCAGGATTAAAGACTCAGATATACGGTAGACGCACTGCGTAAAGCAACGACAGCGAATAACATCGTACTCACCGCAGCTAGCAAACCTATACAATGTGACTGAAACCCCAAATGTTCCTTCGCTGGGGACCCGGGTCCGCAGAAATTTTTCGGTGAACACACCCGATCCACTACCAGAAGTTCCAAACTAAATCGAGGGACCGTATATCAGAACGCTGCAAAGCAACCAGATCGTATGCATTAGACAAACTAGACGGGAAACCTGTACCTAGAATGTGGAACATTATGCACCTTAAAAGGTACTATCAATAAAGAATGATTCAATATCTAACCATGTTCCCGTCTCAATTTTTCATTACAAAGCCCGGGTAAGGTTGATGTCCTATCGGCCTAGTATGGTTGATGCCTAGTTGTTTCATTACGAAGCCCGGGTAAGGAGGCTCTAGACGGGGGGCAAATGAACCTTGTTTACTGGAGTGTTCATCTGGACCTGATCTATGTCCTACTCAAGTTACATCTTTGCCTACCCGGCTAAAAGAAATGAATTATGTGATTCGACAAAGAGAAAGCAACAACATCATATTCGCAAACAACACGTGCTTTAAGGATAGATCGTTGTTAATAACAAAACCAGTGGATACGTAACATGGGTGGTGGAACAAGGCCCAACGAGCAATGGAAAATACAACCCCTAGCCCCCGCTGCAGACATCAGTTCCCCGCTCCTCCCCGCTACCGAGCGAAAGAATCGTGCCCATTACCTAGCCCAACCTCGATAAAGAGAGATGTCGCCCCGCCTACCATTCGCCCAAGGATCACATGGAACCGCCCCTCTCCGACTCAATCATCGTCTACCCGAGCTGACATCAAGTGGTCAGTGGCTTCGACAGGGACAACACTCAAGGGGCATTTAAGGTTAATAAAGAACTCTAGGGATAACAGCTTAGACGTGTCTAGCATCCCGTCTGGAACCACGGGTTGACTTCTACAAATATTATGTGCGAAAGCACAACAGCCATAACCATAGTTGAAAATCACGTCAAAGCCCTCCTCATAAGCCTCTTCTAGCCTTTTCTTGCGGCCCGCCTCGGAGAGCCGAACACTTCCATCTCTTTACTTAGTCCCTGAAGCCTCTGGGCAGAGATTCCCGCTTCGACGGCAGACGATCACTCTGCCTTCCGCCTCTCTACCTAGCCCTCCGAACTCGCTGGTACTGGACCCAGCCAACCCGAACCCACTTTCACCTTGGCACTCCCACCTCATCTGATCCACAAGCCATCGAGGCTTCAGGGCGAGTAGCATCTCTCTCTCGCCTGGTCAGAGCCACATTCTCAACTCCTTCTTTGGCCCCTTCTCTCGATTCGTGCCACGGTAGGGTGAGCTGAATCAACAAAAATTTGTTTCCTTATGTTCCTCCACGCCAGAGTTTGCTACCAAGAAGATAAGTGTCTGTGGTCCTAACATCGGACGGGTTTTCATCCCACGAATGATTTGCATCGTTGTTTGGAAAATGGTGGAGGCTTTTTGTTTGGATTTCAGGGATTTGGTTAAAAACAGGAGGTTGTTTGTTCAATTGCTTAACTCCGTAGTGCTTAAATGAAAGTGTGAAATGGTAACTTGAAGGTTCGGGGTCACTACCTTGACAACATGGGGGTATTTACAGCTGTCCTCAAAGTTATTTCGCATTGGGTAAGTGATATATAGTCAGCCAAAAACCAGATCTCGTGATTTTAGCTATAAACCTAACCCTAGAACCACTCCTATTTGAGTCAAAACCAAATTACTAAGCATTTAAAGTCCCATTCATTTTGAAACCCTAGCATTTAACCTCATTTCCATTACCAGAATGACATCTAAAGGGATATCACAAGATCAGTATTAAGCATGCACTGAACCCTAAAGCATGGCAAGTATTGACCAAAGAAACAACATTAAATGGCATTAAACCCTAGTTTGGAAAGTTTCTGGAACCATAAATGCAAAAAGACTCAGAATATCCAAAGCATGAGGATAACCCACGCAGCAGCCCCCCAAAACTGCTAAGAACTCCTCTTCAAGGCCAAGAGTTTAGCTAAGCATCCCTGAGTTGTCATCCTCAAGGGGGTAAGTCTTGGTGCCAGAAAATGAAAGAAAGAGGAGAGAGAAGAGGAGCAAATAAAACCCTAAAATGAAAGCTACAAGAAAACTCTGTATTGAATGGCAAGTTTTGTTACAAGTTTGTGGGGTTTATATAGCATGCCAACCCAAAGTGTGAAAATACTAAATGCCTAAAATATGAAATTACATATGGTCAAATTGTAATACATCAAATGGTCATTTAGAACCAAAACAATTAAACACAGGGGAGTCGTAGATTTCGCTTTATGCAGTGGAATTCGCTTAGCATAGCTTAAAATTCCCCGCTTAGCTTAGGCCTAAACTCCTTCGCTGGGCCCAGCTTTGTACCCTACAGAGATAGTTAGGTGGTCCAAGAAATTCCCGCCATCAACAAGGAATTCCTCGCTTATTGTGCTTAAATTCCTCGCTAGCCCAGCTTAAATTTGTATGAGATAGCGAATTGGGAATCTCGCTTAGCACGTGAATTTCCGCTAGCCAGCGAATTCTCGCTTAGCCTAGCGAAAATTCTCAATTCGCTAGGGAACAGTTAATTTTTCAGCATGATTGCGAAATTTTCGTAATCCTAGCGAAATTTCACAATCATAGCTTTAAAATTCCTACTTTAAGCCTACTCAAGTTGGCCCATCTTTGGCCGCCGCATCCTCACTCGCATCCCTCCTTCCTCTCAAAATCCACTTCATTCCTTCATTTGATGGTTGATGACATCGTGAATCTTCGTGATTCGGCATCGTATCTTAACATCAGTTTGAACTAAATGGCTAAGGCACGCAAAGACCGCAAAATTACCAAAACAAACTCAAATGGCATCGCTGGTAATAAGTGACCTACTCACTAATTGGCTCAATTGATATGATTAGTGCGCAAAAGCACTCAAACCTATCTCTGAATAGGGCTCAAAATAGCACTTTGGGTACTAATCACACTTCAAATCGACACATTGCTAGTCCCTGAAGAATGCTAAAACAATAAATGGGATACGTCGCTTTTACAAAAAGTGTATGTGGGTCAAAAAAAGTATGTACAGATAGGCATTACCTTTAAATGAACAATTTACACCCTGTCTCAAACCCATACAAGAGAACAAACCATATAAGAACAAGTTTTAGCAGAATGCCAATTTCAAGGAAATCAACCTGAATTTCCACCGAAATCTAATTGTTCCTAAGGTAACCAGTTCGAGCCAATAAATTGCAAAGCTATTCCCTCCCCCCAACCTAGCTACTGCCATGGCCTTAAACTGTTGACCAACCTAAATAGGATTAGCTACACTCTTATTTCTTTATCTCGACTGGTATCAGAGGGTGCAAATGCCAAAAACTCGACTTCACCAAAGTCCGTAACGGGGGTCCACCGATGACTCTCACCACCAAGGTTTAGGCATCAAGCCAAAAGGATCACTTGACCACAAACTCGCAGAGTTTCACCTCTGACCAATGACTCGAGAATTAAGCACCTACAACACGCTAAACTCTACTCCATCCACCCATGTAATCGAACACTAAGTCGATGACTCCCAACCAACTAAGATTTAGGCATCGGGCATCAGTTTCGCCATATACCCTACTGACCAGATTCGGTTTCAAGCAAAGCACGGCTTTTATTCTTCTTTTTCTTCTTTCTTTTGCTTTTGCTTTTCTTCTTTTCTTTAAGACTACATCGGGCCTTCATATTCTGGGGTAATACTAACCCATTATAATACAATATGTTCCATGTCGAGTTTCAAGGCTAAACGAGGTACACACTTCACAACCTATTGGGTACAATCCTCGTGCACTGTGTGTGATTAGCTAAAGGGGGAATGCTCAAGGTTGACAATGCTGAAATTTCAATCGACCAAAACTAAACTCACGATGGAATTGTTCTAATATTAAGGTAACAAACAGTATTTCAAAATCCAACTAAAGGCAAGAGTAGGTACAATAAAAATGAAAACACAAAAATGAATTGCAAAAGTGTAGTCAATGGAAATAGTGCTATAAAGCTTTGATATAAACTAAAATGGCTAATACATGCTTAATATAGCTTAAACATAACAAAAAATATCACCGCTCTACTATCAAGCAATACATGACTCCTATACAAAATGAGTAGGCAGTTGATAAAGCTGAAAACTGTACAAAAACATGATAAAAGACACTCCTAACTCTAACTTTTCCTCCCAGTCAAAATAGAAACATGTCATGTGGACAGGAAAGCCGAGAGATCAGGAGTGTGACCACCCCTAACGAATCCCGTGGAGGTGGAGGATCCGAGCCGCCGCCGCCAGGGCCGCATGTCTAAGGAGGCTACTGCCGCAGCCGTGGGCTCATCTCGATGGGCAGGAGGCGCGGAGACCGAGGTGACTATGATCCGTAGGGAGCATGGTATGACAATGCTCTAAAGTGGGCCTCTGGCCGAGTCAACCTCCGTCCATCGATGTTCGTGGGGTAAGAGGCTATCGAACGTATACAAGATCCATAACACCCGCTATCTCCCGGTACCGATACTAACGTATTCCTGAGAGTCGCGGTTGTGGCATGATGGGCCGAGGGTGTCAGCAAGGGCTGTGGCTGAAGCAGGTGGAGGAGGAGAGGGAGAGATATATCCGCACTAGGACTCCTCCATCCTACCCTGGAGCAGGATCATCTCTCCTCCTGGGAACTCTCCGCCCTCATCCCGTACCTCCTCCCGGTCCCGCCGCCGGGAGGAGGAAAAGAAATAGGCACCACCATGGCTCGCTCCAAAGACAGACTCCATAAGACCGATCCTCCTCTCGATGCTGGGCTCCTCCGAAAGCTCTTCCAGTGCCTGTGACCTGCTCAAGAAATGTGGCATCAATGGGGGGTGGTAGACTCTCTGCTCGAGCCAGGCCCTTGCGGTGGACCTTATCTTCGAAATGCAGCAATGCGGTCATCACCAACTCAGAGGGACTGAACCAGAATCCCTCTGAGATACGGTACAGAGCCTCGAGGATGGCTCCCCTACGCTGGACGTAGTGCTGTAGCAGGAAGAGGCTGGTCCGGAGCAGTGATCACGAGAAGCATCCGAGGCGGAGCCGCTCCAAGAGCACCGGTCCACTGCAGTATCTCGAGCGAGACTGACCATCTCCTTCCGTGTCGGCCGAGGCCAACCCGATAACCTTCCGCACTGGCCCGCTCGGTGGCAGCCCAATGCAATCGATATGTCCGCCGCCTGAGCACTCCCGACGATCATCAATACCGACCCCGAGCCTGGGCCGACCGGGCCCCCGAAGTCATGGAGTGGTAGAACCTAAGGCCACCCTGGGATAATAAAACTACCGCTGTCATGAACGCGGAGGGAATACCGTGTAATCAAAGCATGGAGTCCCTAATCTCGGGGTCGGGCGGCCACGGTGATCGTCTCAGAATACGACTCCCCCATGGAAATCTCCCGCGTGGAAGTCCGACGCCCTCGGAACTCCGGGTCCTAACGAACAAATGGCCGCCTCGATCCTAGAGGCAAAGGAGCACCAGGCGATGGGAGGTGGCCTCGTCGCCGGGACGGTGGATGGCTAAAATCTACAGGCCAAGACTCCCCAGCCCCGATGTATCGGCTCGCCGAGGGCCGGCCCTCCTCGGATCGCTCCTAAGGGACGGGGAAAGGCCCGGTCCCATCCGGCCCTGATACCTCCCCAACCCCGAGGCTCCTCGTGAATCGCTCAGTGGACCGGCTCAAGGACTCGCAGCTAAGCCTGGGGCCGTCCGCGTGCTCGGGAGACCGGACCCGACCGGGGCCTCAAAGTGACCCACCCCGAAAGGGTGACCATGGTCGTAATCGTGGTGCGACACGTAGCTCCAAGGTGGCAAAGCAGGCACAGACAGCTCTGACCAGGCTCACCTAAACCACGGCAGTGGCACAAATAGGCCATAGCACGGCAAGTACGGCTATGGACACGGCGACACCGGGGTAGGGCCGTAGGGGCCTGACCACACTACGATGAGACCTGAAGGAACACTCGCAGTTGGGAGCGCACCGGATCAGTGGCACCTGGACGCACCGTGGGAAACTGACTGACCTGGGGCTCTGGCCGATGCGACAAAGGAGCCGGCACGGCAAGGTAAAGGCCGCGGCCAGTGGCACGGCGCCGTTACCGGCGGTGGCGGGGGCACGTTAGTGGCGTCGTGGACGGCCTGTGGCAGCGCTGGGAAGGCCTGCAGACAAGGCCGGGGTGGGAATGACATGAATTTGAAAAGCCCGCCCCCCGCCCTCCTCCTTTATAGCGCGCCAGGAAGCCGAACAATGATCGGCTCCGCTTCGCGATAGTGTAGCGAAATCACATTTAGTCTCAGAATCAATTTTCAAAGATTAAAATATAAATAATACTTAAAATAAAATTATTATAGTTTAAAATATATCTAAAAATCTAATATTAAATATTAAAATAAAATACTTAAAAAGAGAAAGTTACTATAAATAGTAACTATTAAAATTGACCAATTTAAAACAAAAGCAAAAAATTTTTGAAATGCAATTTGGTTTTAAGAGAAACTAAACTACCATTTTATTAATCTCTACTATAGTCAAGGAGGAGGATCTCCTTAACCCTCCATCGGGTCTCGTTTCCTAATTTCTGATGCTTGATTCCTCATTGTTGATTTTTCACAGTCGACTCAACACTAATTTCTCCTTAGTTGATGACTCCGATGGCAACTCCTAAACACCTCGTTTCACCTCGTTAGCTATTTCTCGCAATTCATACATTCGCTTCCCCTAACTCGATCAACTCATGCATTTACTGGCTTCCATTTCACCTTCCAATGGCTCTCACAGGCTTGATTCAAATGAAATATGTCAGCCCAATGTCATATTGCCAAATGTGAGTCGTATTTATTCTTTCAATTAATGATTGTATCGGGCAAAGGGCCAAAAAACGGTCTTCCCAGGATAATCGGCGACATGATCGGGCCCACTTGCTATCGGCTCTGTCAAGCACTACAAAGCTCCACCGGATAGTAGAATCTGGCCTACCTTCACCAATACATCCTCAACTATTCCCTTAGGGATCTTCACCGATCGATCGGCCAATGACAAAGTGATGTTGGTTGGCTTAAGCTCCCTTAAACCTAACTGCTTATACACTAAGTATGGCAACAAGTTTACACTGGCCCCCAAATCGAGCAATGCCTTATCTATGCAATTCCCTCCAATGTTGACTGAAATTGTGGGGGATCCTGGATCCTTATAGTTGACTGGGGTCTTGCTTTGGATTATGGTAATCACTCTGCCTGGGCCAGTGAAGGCTTTCTTCTCAATGCCCAACTCTTTGATTGTGCGAGATCCTTCAAAACTTCAGATAGCAAGGACTTGCTTAATGATGTCCAAAAGGGGGTATGTCGACCTTCACCCGCCTTAGACTTCCAGATGCCCTACCGGGATGCCTTCTTCTTACTTCTAAAGGCTTGGGAAACTGAGGTGGCATGCAAGGCTTCATCGAGTCCTCACTCCATGATCACCCTTCTTCGTGCTCACCTTCCTCTTCCTGCGATGCTTCCGCAGCCACGGGCACTCGGTCAGTTTACTTCTTCCACTTCGAGTGATTACGGGCCTTCACTTCATCCAGGCATCCCCGAATTGGTCGGATGAACCTACCTCGTGGACTCCTTTCGATTTGTAATGCCTGGGAAGGGAACCTTCCTCTCCCGCACCTCCCGCATATTATTGATCTGTGGATTGAATACAAGAAAGTTGTCTATTTCTATTAAGATTGCTCTCAAGCCCATCTATTCCTTTATTCAGCAGTACTCTCTATAGTGTCAACTCTTTCATAGCTAATCGTGCATTGATCCCTTTAGTTTCCAATAAAATTGCCGACCACCTTGCCTTCAAATTCAAGATAGCTTGTTCAACAGTGAAGAGGATGATGACGGTCGTGGTTTGAGATGAGGAACCAAACTGGGTTGGCTTGGCACCAGGGGCACATAGCAAAGGGATTAGGTTTCGTGAGATCGGGGTGATTCTTCCAATCGAATCAGATGTATTACCGTGCACGGGGAAAGCAGTTTGTGGTCAGATTGCCCACTGTGACGGCATGCTCACAACAAATCCTTCACTGATGGGGCACTTGGATGATGTTCTCCTAGATTGGCAAAGTGGTTGACAACTCCGTGAATGGGTCAGTCTGCGCAAAGGTTTTCTGGCCACGCCCCGCACTTCATGGAGCCTCTTTCCTTCTAGCCTCCACTTTCCTAAATGCAGGTTGAGGATTTTTGATTCTCATTTCCACATGTCCTCCGAAAGTGTAAAACTTTCTTCCCTTTGGTGGGCTGAAGGCCTCATTTTCCACTCTCTCGGGTTTGGCTCATCCCAACCCTTGAAGTTTCAGCCTACATAACTCAAGAAATCCATAGCTCATTTGGATTTTTACTTAAAATCACCCCACACATGGTTTTTCTAAGAATTTATTCTTGGGTACGGCAGGGGACATACCATTATAGAAAATGATTCACTAACATCCGTGTCGAACCCTCTCATGGACAAGCACTGATGGTATCCATGAATCTTTCCCAACACTAATAAAACTTCATCATTGCAATGAGTAGGTGTAGATCCGTCTCTTCAAACTGTCATTCGTGGTAATCAAGAATTTCTTCAAAATTCGGGCCTCAAGATCGCCCACTTGACCGTTTCTACTGAATCGAGCCATATTTTGGCCTTATCTTCAAAGGTCAGGAAACGCTTTCTACTGAGCACCCATGCCTAAGCATGCCTTCCTTAAAAGTTATGATACTCAAAATCCTTCGTATGTGAATACGATTTTCATTCTCCATACCATGAAACGTGGGAAGCAGGGTACCAGGTAGGTCTCACCGCTACATCCTCACTGGAGGTATGATGCAGAGGGAGCACTCACCTTAGAGGGTGTAGATGTGTTCCCCATCGACCGTGATGCCGTCGATCTAGGGGTGCTGTCGACTTTGCCTGCTCCTCGTAGAGAATCCATTTGATCACTGTGCACACTAATTTCACAGCTTTGCTCAACCGGCACTCCTACTCTTGCACCCACTCCGAGCATCCTCTCATCTCCACGCGCCGCATAAAACACCCGTTACACCAAATGAGACACAACAAAGAACACGCTGGGGTCTTTGCTAAAAGGTCGTTGTTAGTTAAACAAACACTGTGAAGAAATAAAATAAAGGCAAGAATCGCATAAAGGAAAACCTGCAAATAAGGCAGAAACTTGATTCAAAAAGGACTAAGGTCATCTACACTTGTAACGTGGATTACAGTACACATCAACTCTATCAGAAGTACGTAGAAGTCAGCACCAACCCCGGTTAACGGCGCCATTTGATTCGTGCCACTAGAGGTGAGCTAATCAACAAAATTTGTTTCCTATGTTCTCCTACCGCCGTAGTCAAGCTATCAAGTAAAGATAAATGCCTAGGGTCGAACACTGGATGGGTTTTCATCCTACGAATGATTTTAAATAGTGTTTGGAAATGTGAGGCTTTTGTTTGGATTGTGGATTCGTTAAAATGGTGGGAGGCTTCGTTGTTCACTGTTAACTCGTAAAGCTTAAATGAAAGTGTGAAATGGTAACCTCAAGGTTCGTCACTAAAATTTAACAACATGGGTATTACGTTGTCCTCGGTTATTTCCTCGCATTAGGTAAATGACATATAGTCAAAGCCAAAACCGGATCTCCTATTTAGCTATAAAACCTTAACCCTAGAACCACCCTATTCGAGTCAAACCAAATACTAAGCATTTAAAGTCCCATTCAAATTTGAAACCTTAGATTTCTAACCTCCTCATTTCCACGGCAAGGTTCAGAATGACATATAGTTGATATCAAGGCATATAGTATTACATGCACCTAACCCTAAAGCATGGCAAGTATTGACCAAAGAAAACAACATTAATGGCATTAAAACCCTAGTTTGGAAAGTCAGAAACTATAAATGCACACTGTGAATATCTAAAGCATGAGGACAACCTGCACAGCCCTAAAACTGCTAGCAACCCTCCTCTTCAAGGCTATGAGGCTTAGCTAAGCATCCCTTGGAGCTAGTCATCCCTGAAGGGGGTGTTTGGCAAACAAGAAAATGAAAGAAAGAGGAGAGAGAAGAGAGCAAAATAAAACCCTAAATGAAAGCTTCATGAAAACCAGACAATGAAAAGCTCTCTTAGGTTACAAGTTCGTGGGGGCTTCATATAGTACAAACCCAAAGTGTGAAAATACTAAAATGCCTAAAATATGAAATTACATAAGGGTCAAAATTGCAATACATCAAAACGTGGTCGTTTAGGAACCAAAATACCAAAACATTGTACGAGATTTCGCTTATGTGTGGAATTCAAGGAAGATAGCGAAATTCCTCGCTTAGCCTAGCTTTAAATTTCGCTAGCCTAACGAAATTCTGGCTGCAGAGGCAAAATCAAGAAATTTTTATCATCATGATTTATTAGCTAGCTAAATTTTCGCTTAAATAGCAAAATTTGTATGAGATAGCTTAAACTGGGAATTCTCGCTAGGCACAAGAAATTTCACACAGCTAAATTCTCACAAATTTTAGTTAAAAATTTCACTCGCTAGGATTGCGAAATTTTCTATATGATTGCGAAATTTTTAATATCTCTAGCGAAATTTCGTAATCATAGCGAAATTCCTGCCGCTTATTGCGCCCAATCCCTTGTCAGCATCCTCACCGCATCCTCCTTCCTTTAAAATCCACTCATTCCTTCATTTTTTGCGGTTGATGCATGATCGTGGAATCAAAGATTCGCACTTATCTTTAACATCGATTTGAACTAAATGGTCAGGTACGCAAAGACCCTTAAAATTACCAAAAACAACCAAATGGCATCGCGGTACTTAAGTGACTCCACTAACAATCGTCAATTGATATGATTAGTGCCAGTGCCACCTCAAACCTATCTCGAATAGGGCTCAAAATAGCACTGGTACTAATCATTCTCTGTACTCGTGATCTCGATCACTGTTAAAGAAGCACTTTAGCACCCTCGCGGGTCTAAACGCACTACTGAACGTAGAGCCGCAAATTCTTCCAGCATCCTCAGCCGTAGGACCTGAAATTCCCATACTGCAAGCCATATTTCTGATAGTCGTAATGGCCTACAAAGAACATTGAATATGGGCCAACTCGAAAATAGTAATAGAACAAAGGTGTAGAAGTGGGGCTGTAGTCATACAGCTCGCAATCGACGAATTACTGCTACGTAGCATTCCGTCTTCAACCACTCGCTTTGAAGTTCGCTCCCAAGCAAGATGGTGAGGGACCGAGACGACATGAAAGTCTTTCGCCTCTCGCCCAATACAGCTACAGCATCCGGGCGTAGTGGATGGATAAGAAGCTGTGGTGCATATGGGCGCCTGTGATTCGCCCCGACAAACGACCTCATGGGATTGATAATCTCCCAGACTCCGGCCCAGAACTCGATACTCACTCATGGGGAGCCTAGCCCGTGGAGGAATATGTGGGGAAGACCAACAAAGATCCCAGGCTTTGGGAAGCAATGATCTGATGATACGTTTTCTCCGTAGATTTAGGGCCTTATATAACCGACCAAAGAATTTACCCGGGAATGCGTCCCTCTCGACCGCATAAGTCTGGGGAGACCTCCTGGGAATCCACCGAGAGCCTCCGGCCGACCGCCATGGTGCCCATCTTTAAGCAAATCCAAAATGACTATCGTTTGCACATCCGAACGCTCACCAGATGGTTATTGACTCGCCTCACCCGCTACCTCCTCGAGGGTATCAGCCTACGCCTGGCCAAAGTCGCACCCTCGTTTGCGTCAGACGCCGGCTGTGAAGATCACCATCTTCCTCCTCTCTTCATTCCCTAGTAGTGGGGCAAGTAGATTGTTAGGGAAACCCAAGGGACAAAATCTTCACCCCCGCCCAGTTGCTTAGTTTGGGCAAATCATTCTCTCTTAGATGCTTCTGGGGCAGGACACTTGAACCTCTTCAAAGGAGACGCCGGTTTGCTTACCCTTATCGGGCCCCTTCTTGTGATGCTTCGGGAACTGATTAGTGTTTCAAAAGTGCTATTTTGATTCTATTCAAGATAGTTTTGAGGCTACAAGACTAATCATATCAATTAAGCCAATTGATGCGCGCAGTCCACTTAGCTCTTACCTCAATTCCACTCAAGTTTGTTTTCTGTGACTTCACAAATATGTTTCACCAATTAGTTCAATGATGTAAGATATAAATGAATAAGTCAGATTCATAAGAGCTAACCATCAAAGACGCAAAACCAATGTGAAGTGGATTTCAAGAATGGGACAGTAAGTGTATGAGGATGCTGAGCAAATGCAAGAAGGTGAGCAATCCTTAGTGAATTTCGCTATGATTGCTTAAATTTTCACAGATTGCGAAAATTTAATCCTAGCTTAAATTGAGAATTTTCATAGTTAGCTAAATTCTCATTTTTAATGCAGCAAATCCCATCATATCTAGCTAGACCCCATTTTCAATATTCACAATAAATTTCTCTAGGGTTATGAATTTCGCTTAAAGGTATTAAATTATCGAAGATAGCTAAATTTCAATTTCGCTATCTCTGTAGAATTTCGCTAGGCTAGCCAAATTTTCGCATGCAATAAATTCCATACCAAAATTGTCAGCCTGATTTTGGTATTTTGATCCTAAATCACCTGCTTTTGGTGTATTACCATTTAAATTTCTTATGTACTTCATATTTTAGGTATTTTTGTATTTTCATACTTTGGAGTTGACTATATAAGCCCCTACAACTTTTGTAACCCTAACTTAATTCCTTCAAGACACTAGCCTTTTGTCCAGTTTTCTCTTCTCCTTTCTCACTGTGCACCTCCTTAAGGATGAATAACTCTGAGGTATTATTTCCAAACCCTTCCTCCTTGAAGGAAGGCAGCTGGGAAGGATCTCAGCCGCCGTGGGTTCCCCGTTTTCACGTTGTTAAAGTTTTGTCATTTTTAGTCCCAAATTTTCAACTCTAGGTTTAAAGCTTTTTTGATGTAATTTCTTTGGCCAATACTTGGCAAGCTTAGTGGTTTGAAGTTTCTCTTAGCTTTAGATACACTAATATCCATTAGTTGCCACATTAATACCACCGAGTGTAGTTATGTTAGATTTTCACTGCAGTGCATCCACTTGATCAATACTGCAATCTTTCTGTTCATGGGATTCTTATTTTTAGATCCATTGAGGACCTCATTAGTTACCTTTACGAATCACTTCATGAGATTATTTAAGATAGACTTTCACCGTAGAACCTTTAAATGCTAAATAAAATGCTTTCTACCAAAAGGGAAATTATTGTGGTTTAGTTTTTAAAAAAGTTAAATGAAGATCCGGTCCCTGAAATGACTATACGCCATCCTCCCCAACGCGAGGAAATAGACCCCTGAACCCCCTCGCTACTATAGGAATCCAACCCCATGACTCAATGCTTCGGCTGAGCTCCTATCTTACATTTTATTTCGCCTTATTTTCATTTTGAAAACCACCAACCCACCTGCTTTTATCCCCACTCTAAAAATCCAACCAAATTCACTATTTTGACTTCACTTAAATCATTTGTACAAGAAAACCCATCCCCGTGTTCGACTCCTAGATCGCTATACCGCAGTGAAATTTAACTACGGCAAGAGGAGGAATCCTAGGAATATAAATTTTGTTGATTCCGCATCACCCTACCGTGGCACGAATCAGGAACAAGGCCAGAATCCTCCTTAGCCAAAGAAGGTTGCCCAGACTGGGTACTAATCACCAGTTCTCGACCAACCGCCTCGGTCTCAAAATTCTTGGCTGGAGACAAGCTGCCCAGGGCTAAATTTTTAGAGATCAAAGCAAGTTGTCAAAAACTTCCACATCGAAAAACACAGACGATATGAGATGATCATCTACTGTAAGACTTCATACAGATAACATTGATGTTTATCCCGCTCAAACTCTGTGTCTCCATTTTTTTTAAATATTTTCCACCAATACCCTTCCGTTTTCCCAAATAATAATTAATTAAGAAGATATTTAAATGCTATATATGAGTCATATAACTGAATATAATTCAATGATATCGATTTATTTTAAAAACAATTGATATCAGTGGAGTTTCAATCTATACCATGTCTTATCAAGATCACGTTTCCATTATTCATGAAACAACTGAACACAACAAAAGCTTCCAAGTCATATATTTAGCTTCACCTCCCAGTTCCGCCCATATAACATGAAAAACTGCCCATCAATGTTCATTCAAAGATGTCCACAATTAAAACAATCAGATTCATGATCCAATCATAACTGATGATAAGACATGATACTTTAGCTACAAACACTGCTGCATAATATGTTTTGTGGTTCACAGTCATCCCAGTTAATGATAAAAATTACACCTCTTGACAGACAGATCCAATCAATCATCCACAACTCAAAATCGACATTGTTAGAATTCGATAACAAGACCCCAACTCCCTCCATGGACAGAGAGGAGATTTGCGGCTACTCATAGGCTACGTGATCCTCTAGCCAGCCCTCTCCGTACCCAACCTGACTAGTGGAAGTCTCTTCTTGACCTCTCGCCATACTATGCTGCATAACAACAAAAGGGGAGGGAACTGCCCTACGCCATAATACTCAAACTGGTAAAAGGGCAAGAACGCATACGAACTTATTAAGACCCGAACTCCCCCTCCGCTCTAAATAAGGCCTCTAAAAAAAACCCTCCTACTAACCTCAATTTAAATGATGTTTGACAACCTGAACGAACGACCTTAACAAAAACAAGGCTTACTTGTGAAGATAAGGGAAAACAAACGCCTTGAAAGACACCAAGAAAATACGCAATCTTACACCAGAGTATTAGCGTAAGCCCGAGGAAGGGAAACAAGATATCAAAAAGTTCAAACAAGCCAGAGGTGCATTAAATGCCGTCACGACCATCGCCCTCGTAAAGATTTGAATCCCGGCAACACTTCACTAGCTAGGCATAGTAAACCAAAGGGCCAGGTTCATGCCCCTGTGCCGTGGCCCTTATGCCTCCCAATGGACAAGCCAGCCAAACAACCAAGCTTTAAGTCTAAACATGAATCATATACAATCCATCTTAGAATTCATCAACGCCATAACCCTCGGTCCCAAGGAGTTAGTCCACGTTGTCGATCTGCCAGGCTGCCAATAGAAAATAAGGTATAAAACGTAAAAATTCTAAGAAACACAATTTCACATTAATTACACTAAAAGGTGTTCATAATTACACAAAGAACGCTTACAAATCAAGCGATCATACTTCAAAATAATTACATAATACAGGGCCAAAAGAGACTGGAAAACAGAGCCTAAGAAAGAAGAAAAAGTCGAAGAAAAAGAAAAATGAGATCCTAAAGAAGATATGAAAAAAGAAAAAGCCTCGGCCATGGATAAACTTTTTTTTTGGCAATATGATTACAGCACCTTTCAACGATGCCAAAGAGAAGGGGCATATAAGGGGGCATATAAGGCTTGAAAATGTCCCTCCAAAAGAAAATTAGCCCATAACCACCTACCACCGTCAACATCTATGACTTCAAATTTCAGAGCAAATCTGCAGCAAGCACAAGATCTAGCATAAAAGAATCCATTACCTTGCAGCCTTTTATAGGGGTTTCGAACCTATAGGAACTAAAAATAGAAAACCCCCTGGTAACTGTTTTTTCGAATACAAATACGTTTTTACATTTTTTTTTCTTCTTCTTTTTTCGTATACTGTAGACTATATAATAATATGCATCAAAACATTTGCGATAGGCCCATCATTTTGGGATAAATCCCACATTTGTACAATATGGCATTATATGCCCTTTTCAATAAGATCAATTACAAAAAATATCAGAGTTTTCAACATCAAAATATTTACAAAATAAAATCAGAGTTTATACAAAATGGTCAAATCCATTTCATGAATGCATGGTTGGATCTTTGGTTCGACACCCAAAGCTTTGACGTGACTCTAAATCTCTACAATCTTTGTCCTCGTACCTGTTCACTCGATACCTGCGCGATGTCAAAATAACGCTCTAAGCATTTTCATGCTTAGTGGTTCTGCATAATTCTCTTCATTTTGGGTTTAACCAATAATCAATGTTTATAAACAATACTTTGTACATTTTTCCCAATGACCAATGCAAGAGAATATATATATATAGCATATATATATATATATATATATATATATATATATATATATATATATATATATATATATATATATATATATATATATTCATTTACTTACATTCAATTACACTATTGTCATTTCAAGTTATGTACTCTCATATACCTAAATCATTCAAATCACTCATTATAATTTCAATCTTTATTATCATTTTGCCCTTATAGAATTTAACCTATGCTTTCAGTGCACACAGGATAACGAATCACCGGCATGGTCCTACTGGGCTGCAGGCAGGTATAAAAACGGTTTTATAACACCGCACAGTCCCACTGGGCTGCTGACTAGGTATTAAAAATCAATTTCGTGAACATTACTGATACTGTCCCGCTGGGCTACGGATCGGAGTGACACTTCATTACATTTGATGCAATACTGCTAATTTGACCCTTATTTGTATATCAATCTATTCTTATGTGACACCCTTAAAACTGGGGTCCGCTTACCACCACAATCTGCTAGTAAAATCTATACATCTCAGATCACGAGACGATACCTGAGTGTAGCCCCTCGGGCCCACAAACCAATACTCAAAATAAAATATGCCAACTATATTCTCATAGCTTTGCTGCTTGTTCTACAAAAAGATTTATACATATTTACAAAAATATTTACTTAAAGCCACATTTCTCAAGTTTTCTTCAAAGCTACTGGTCACAGACTATTCTCCCCTCGGATAGTCCCCAGACTCGAAAGAAGTCCCAGATTCTAGGGTAAGCAAAGCTCAAGAGAAAGTTTTCCTACATAATACCTCCTCTCACCTAAAATGGTATATGCAATGACATATATAAAACAATAAATCACATTCCACAATTATTTACTATTATATGAAATGTTCACATCATGCATGAGATGCAACCCTCATGCTCACAACCCGAGTCCCAACTGAATTCCCTCACACTGAATGCCATGTGAATAAAACCAGTCACACACCTGACTAAACCATAGAGACCCTCCAATTTAGTTATCAAATTTTCCTTTATTTTACGGGCTAATGATTTCCTGGTTTACATCGAGGACGCCGCATGCCTTTCAACATTTTCACTAACTTCTTACATCGCCTCGGATTCATGTCTAACCGTGGAATAATATTTGGGACTTTCACCCCGGGGGATCTATCCCAACTTGTCTCGCCCAAAACATGAATTTATCATTTTGATCATTTACACACTGAATTTACCTTGGACTTTGTCCCATTTTTCCGGAAGTTCATTTACCCATTCACCGACACCCAAGTGTGAACAAATCCCACTCCCGCACCTACACCACCCGACGCGATGACCGTGCATATGAAGTGCATGATGCCAATGTATTTTCTCATGTTACATGCAAGGAATGAGCACTACATGAAACATTTACAAACCATGGAAAATTAATTTATATAAATAATCTACTTCATGCAAATCATGTTAATACATTAAATAGCATGCATCAACATCACATTTGACACACCGCATGTTATTCATGCCATAACATTGCCAATAAGGTCTCAAAATTACGACTATTCAACGTGGTACCTCACGCTCGCAAACATGAACCATTTTGGTTCCAACTTTATCATCACATCAACAACCATGACACCTAGAAACTTTCTTTGCCGAATTAAACCCCACTCCCACAATTCCCAGAAACCGGTCATGAAATCCATACCCTTTAATTCCAAAGCTTGGAACTAATTTACATGGCCTCTCATGGCCTCCCATAAGCAACCCCTACCATTATAAAGCCTTTAGGCTAAAAGTAAACCAAGTAGGAAAATATCCTACCTCTTGGAGTTTGTCAAACTCCAACTTCGTGTCCACACGTAGATCCTAATCGCTGCACCAACTTTAGTACTCGAACTGTCGAACGTCGACCGCCCGAAACCCGGGAAAATCTTCCTTTTCCCTTTCCTCCTTTCTCCTTTTCCTCCCTTTTCTCTCTAAGAACCGTTTCCCTCTTTCCTCTCTTTTCCTTCATTTTTGCCTTTCTATTCCTTTTTCTCATTTCTCATCTCACCTCTTTTCATTTTCGCTTCTTTCTCTTCCCTACATTTTCTCCTTTAAACTATTACTAAACGTATGAGCCAAAGGAGGCAATTTCTCCCCATTTCCTCTACCCATTTGTGTGGCTATCTCTTTTCCATGTTTCTTTTCTTATTTCTTAATTCCTTATTATGACATCATGCACTCAAGTGGCTCATTGTGAGCCATGGATTCCTTTCCACACATGGCTAATTGTGAGCCATGCTTTCAAGTGGACCACATGGCCTTGCCAAGTGTCACTCTCTTAGGATGCCATGTGGCATCCCCCAACCTTGCCATGTGTCATTCGACACCCCATGCCTCGAAAAACGTGAAATCCCGACCACCTCGGAATCCAACGAAATTCAACGTGGTAGCTAAATTTCGCGAGACGAGTTCAACGGAGATGTTTGTTTTGTCATCCGAGATCTAGAAATATTCCGGATTTTTACCGAAATTACAATTTTGCCCTTTCTTAGAAAATTGGAATTTTCTCAGGTCTTACACCTTAACTCGAATTTAAATGTTAACATTCTTTTAAGGGCCTTCAAATCATTCAATACAATTTTCAATAGTGTATATACATTTGGATACAATAATTTATTTTTCAACACTCATGCATATTTTCATATGCAATTTATTTCGCAATCAGTTGTCTCAAATCAACTTAAAACAAATCAATATGCAATTTATCATAAATCGTTTCAATATTTCATAATATTTCATAATCAATTTTGAAACAATGAAAGAAGAGTGTAGATCAAACTTTCACAAATTTGAAACAAGAGTGAGATTGAAGAACAAACTCAAAACGATTGTCACTCTTCGATTCCTAACTTATAATCCCATTCCTGGGCCTGCTTTCTGCCACCAACCCCTAATCCATCAAATATGTCACAATTAAATAACAACCTAAGAAAGAAAAATCGGGGCCAGCATTCTAGGATATTTAATAGGCTGATGTCTACCTAATATTCCTCTCACTTGCAAAAAAATTTTGGGACACATGAACTATATTTTTCCTCATGATTCCTTCAATAAAATGCAGAGTCTCATTATTCTATTTTCAGTAGGAATTGG
>JAEQBH010009752.1:0-85503 GCA_016808115.1 Tetrastigma voinierianum | reverse complement strand
AGTGGGAATAACTTCGTGGACAACCACTAATAGAGTCATCTCACTTTACACATTTACATATACATATAAAATATCATATGCTTATGTCATATTCTATACTTGTCATATACACATGCTTATATATGTTCCATAAATATAATTTACACATAACTTATTCAATCTTATACTTCTTATGTATATTATTTGATTAGTCGTTCATTTTCTTACAGTTCTTGTCAACATGTACTTGTCACTTTATTTTACATATCATCGCATGCAATGCTATGCTTCTCTCATACCATGTCATGTACTTTTATCATGTTCGAATCATTTGCATATCTTGTCGCTGTTTTATGTTTGCATTATGCAGCATGGCCAGCCGAAATTAGAATAAGAAACTATAAAGGGCGAAAGCGACATTATCAGCATGCGAGACAATGACCATCTATAAGGGCGAAGCGCTGTTATCATTGTCGCGAGAGACCAATGACCTACTATAAGGGCCCGAAGGCTGTTTATGACAGCGGGACCAAGCGGTCGGTATGTTGCAGACTTGTTTTCCACTAATAGGCATGTCCATCTATCCACTCTACCGGGTTCACGAGACAAATCCAGTGTTTTATTCCATTTTGTTACTTATCTCATATTCTAGAATAATTATTGTTATCGGTAATCATATCACGATATTTCTATGATTAATTTAATCTGAATTATTTATATATTTGTAGCTTCATATCACTATTCTCATATTTCTTTACATATCAACTCTGCGTATATTGCTATTTCTATCATTCGGATATTTAATTCATGTATGCTTATAAACCGTAGCCAAGCGATTAGTACGCTTGGTACTATAATCAAATTTTTAGAACGAAATTGACACCAAATGCCATTAAATAGCATATGACTAGATTCTATACTCAATGAGCTTTCCACTGGAGTCGAGATTCCCATAGGAATCCTAACGAAGGAGTTATGCAAGTTGCAAGCCATGAAGAAAATCAGCAACTTGCAGCATTTGCAGCAGCAGCAGCAGCAGCAGCCACTGTTTTTAGTCATTTTCAGATGTAGTATAAACTCAATATGGTATCAAGCTATATATGGGTGGATTTGAGACTCAAAGAGACTCCATGGTCAAGAACACCCAAAAAGGACTTCGGACGAAGAAGTTATGGTCGTCCGAAGTTGGAGGACACAACCAGAAAATCCGGTGCGCCGAACCAGCAGGGGCCTACTGTTTTCTGTCATTTTCGGACATAATCTGGGTTTAAGTTGCATTAAGATATATATGGGTGGATTCTAAACTCAAAGGGCTTTCCATAGAGTCCAAGAACACCCAAAACGGACTTTGGACGAATAAGTTATGGCTGTCCGAAACTGGAGGACACAACCAGAAAATCTGCTCGAAGGAACAGTGCCACCCGGGCTGCTGCACATCATGCATGCTGCTACACTTTGGATTAATTTCTAAGCCTAAAGGGTTCGGAATTTGGATATACCTATTTCAAAGAGATATGTTCTTCTATAAGTCTAGTTTGCAAATTTGAATCACTCCAATTCGGATGAGTGATGACAGTTATAAATAAAACAAACATGGGTTTTGAAGAAATTTGGAATGACATCACCACTAAAACCCCGATATTTCCATAGCTACAAATATTCCTCGATTGAGGGCATGTCAATCGGCTTCCAAACCCAAAACTACAACAATTTCCAACATAAAACTAACAAACATTCATTATAATAAATGGAGTTCTTCTAACCAAATTTCATCAATACGGGTTTGGGGATTTGATTTCCCTACATGTATTCTTAATCCATTGTAGTCTAGACAAATTCTATATTGATCAAAACGAGTTCCTTACAACCCAAACATGTATCCATACATTTTAAACAAAGTTCCTAACAAAAACCAATATAACCAAAGCATACAATAAAATTTTCGTTTCTCGAAGTAATAGATGCAAAACGGGGCCTATATCAAAATTGGTGCACTTCATCAGTGAAATAAGCTAAAATACCTCGGACTTATGTAAATTCAACCTTGTTACATTAGTTTTGCAATTTTGCCTTTAGTTGATGATTGTGTGTAGCTAAAGTAAGAATGCATTAATTCCTAGCTCCTTTTTTACATCCCATTAATACATGCATCGACATCCGATTTATTTTCTACAAACAGCACATACATCCGGCATCCATTTATACATGCATTAATCGCCTTCTGTCCATTCATTTTGGCTTTCATATATTTTAGTCAAACACACTTTGCTCCTGACATCCGATAATATTTTCTCATAGACTCCATTTTATATCACATCCCTTTCGGCCACCAAACGAAAAATAGAATATAAAAATTATGTGGCTTTAAATTTTCATATGAAACGAACAAGGTTTTCCATACAATCAAGGCTAATTTCCATACATTCCATACTCAATCAACAAATACCCATACTGAGCCAATCAATTAAAATTCTTGTTAACCTTTTCGATTCCCACATTTTTCTCAGCACCCCAGCAGGCTAGAACTGACAAAAGAAAACAAACATATTCCATACAATTCAAGACAAAATCCATACAAAAAAAAAATGAAACTAGACTTCCTTACCTTTTTTTTTTTTTTCTTCTCTTCCTTCTTCTTCTCTTATTTTCTCTCTTATTTGCTCCAAACGTGAAGCCCTAGAATGTGAGACCAAATTTGGTCTTTATCCCCTTTTTATATTTTTAAATTTTCCTTTATTAATTTTTAGTCCTTATACTCTCTTCTATTTGCAACCCAATTTTCTTATTTCTATAATGGCATATCCCCTTCTCATATTATACCTTTCATATACTTTGAAAATTTTTACTAGCCTACCCTTATCTTGTATAAGTGCAGGTTTGAAATTTTCTCACTTAGAAAATTATAATTCTGAAAAATTCAAAATTATACCTACAAAATATCCTAAACATGTTATACATGGTAGGGCATATTTTGAGTATTTAACTCTTCCCCACTTAAAGAAATTTTGTCCTCGAAATTTTACTTGTAGTGAAAAGTTGCGGATACTGAGCTTTCATAGTTGCTTCTGGCTCTCAAGTAGCTTCTTCGCAGCCTTGGTGTTGCGAGCTTGCTGCAGTATACGCGGCCGCAAGCTGTTTCACTTCTCGAGCTAGAATAGCCTTTGGCTCCTCATCATATGACAAATCCTCCTGCACTTGTATCTCTTTTAGCTGGTAGTATGTGACTCATCCGTAGTATCACAGAGCATCGACACATGAAACACATCGTATGGTGGCTAACTCCGGAGGGAGTGCTGTCCAAATAAGCCGCAAGGGGCCAATTAGGTTCTAAAACCTCATATGGCCTATGAACCTCGGATTTCGAATTTTCCTTTTTTTTCCAATAGTAGGAATTTTCCTCACGGCGATACTTTCCAAAGAAGACCTTATGTCACTTCACCTTGCAATGTCTCTCCTCTTCAAATCGGCATAAGATTTTTGTCGATCACTAGCCGCCTTTAACCTTTCCCGAATAACTTGCACTTTTTCTTCCGTATCTTTCACTATGTCTGGACCAATCACTTTATGCTCCTTTAACTCCGTCCAACACACTGGAGTTCTACATTTCCGGCCATACAAAGCCTCGTATGGTGCCATACCAATGCTTGACTGAAAACTATTGTTATAGGCAAATTCCATCAATGGAATATACCTATCCCAACTTCACGAATTCATGACACATCCTCGAAGCATATCTTCAAGTACTTGAATCCAACCTCTATTTGTCCATACGTTTTGCGGATGGAATGTTATCTTGAACCGACTTAATTGCCCCAGGTATTTGTAATTCATTCCAAAACCTTGATGTAAAATGCGGATCTCTATCTGACACAATTGATAATGGTACACCATGCAATCGTACAATCTCCTCCACATATAACTCAGCTAGTCGATCCATAGAATAGTCCATCCTGACCGGTATAAAATGGGCCGACTTTGTGAGTTTATCAATATCACCATGAGTCATGCTTACATTTGTGTGAGGGAAACGACACAAATCCATGTGAATGTTATCCCACTTCCATTGAGGGGTGGAAGGGATTTAACAAACTCTATTGTTAGCACTTGGTGTTCAGCTTTGACTTGTTGACACGTCAAACACTTAGACACATACTCAGTCACATCTCTTTTCATTCATTTCCACCAATAAAACTGTTTCAAATCCTGGTACATCTTATTACCTCTAGAATGCATGGTAAATACCGTATTATGAGCTTCAAATATAAACTTTTCTTTAGCTCTTTATCATCTGGCACACATAATTTGTTATGGAAATACAAACTTCGGCTTCTAACTCCCTTTAAGAAAACTTCAGTCCTCGTCACCATCTCTAACCATTTGTAACTTTTACGTAAAATACTTCATCATTTTTACTGGCATCTATAATCATTTGCTTTAAAACGGGTTGCGCTTCTAGTTGAGCTAACATAGCTCCATCACCTGCTAGTCTCCAATCACCGTACTGTAGTGACATTGCTACCACTGTCTTTCGGCTTAAGGCATCGGCTACTACATTAACCTTTCCGGGGTGGTAGTTTATGATGCAATCATAATCCTTGAATAACTCTAACCACCTCCGTTGTCTCAAATTTAACTCTTTTTGCGTTAGCAAGTACTTGAGACTCTTATAATCGATGTAAATTCTATACTTTTCCCCGTATAAGTAGTGTCACCATATTTTCAAAGCAAACTCGGCTAACTGCAGGTCATGAGTGGGATAAGTGCATTCATGTGGCTTGGTATCGCAGATGCATAAGCCACCACTTTCCCATCTTGCATCAATCTGCATCCCAAACCAATACGAAGCATCCACTATACAAAATTATACTCTTTCTGAAGTAAGGCTGCTGTCCAATCTTGGTCTTGACCGGCATCCGCCAATTTATCAAAAGCTATTCCCGACATTTATCTGTCGCTCGAACTTTATTCCTTTCTGAGTAACTTGGTGGCCCGGAGCTATAATGAGAAAAGCCTCCTCTAAATCTTCTATAATAACCTGCTAGGCCCAAAAACTTCTCACCTCGGTTTAGGGTGATTTCCAATTCTGGCAACCCGATCTTTGTAGGTCAAACTCTTATACCCTCAGATGACACAATATGGCCTAAGAAGGAAACTTCCTTGTGAAAATCACATTTCTTGGGCTTAGCATATAATTTATTTTCTCTTAACGTCTATAGAGACTATTTTGAGATGTTGTTCATGTTCACATTGCATCCTTAGAATACACCGGGGATGTCATCAATAAAGATCACTACAAAGTGATCCACATAGAGATTCGAATGCCACATTCATTAAATCCGCCAGATCTTGTGGTGCATTAGTCAACCCAAATGGCATTACCAAAAACTCATAATGGCCACATCGGGTTCTAAATGCGGTCTTCGGCACATCTACTTCCTTCCTCTGGTGGGTGTATCGGATCGGGTCGATCTTCGAAAAGACACGGCGCTCTTTCCCATGTGATGAAAAGAGATCTTGATTCTCGGCAGCTAGATTTACTTGTTTTCATCACCCCTTATTGATCTGTCGATAATCGATGCACATCCGTAAAGTGTCATCTTTCTTTTTCACAAATAAAACAGGTGCACCCCAAGGCGAAACACTGGGTCGTACAAATCCTTTATCTAAAAGCTCTTGTAGTTGAACCTTTAACTCCTTCAACTCTCGTGAGCCATCTGTCTGATTACCTAGACACGGCATTTCTGGCACAATTTACATGGATAAGTCCACCTCCCTCTCGAGAGATACTAGTAACTCTTCGGGGAATACATGCGGAAATTCCTTACTATTGGAATACGTTTCCATCAACTTGGCCTTTCTTGAGTCAAGTATCAAGGCTAAGAATGCCACATATCCTTTTCTTATAAATTTCCTTGCCTGCATGGCTGAGATCACATTGGACATTATGCTGGATCTAATGCTTACACACACACACTATATTATCACCTCGGTGTCAGGCATCTTAACACTCGTCTTTGTCCACGATCAACTATGGCTCAGTGTTTAGTCAACCAATCCATTCCCATAATCAAGTCAAACTCTCGGAATGGTAAGGTTATCAAATCAGCGATAAATTCTCTTGCTTGTATAACAATGGAAGCGATTTTACGTATCTTATTATTCACAGCAATCATACTTGTGCCTGGACTAGTCACAGCCATGTCGCCTGCTAATTTCTCCATCCATTGACCACTTTTGTCAAATGCATGCTCTATGCACACATATGAATGAGTAGATCCAGGATCAATCAATGCATGCATCTCAATATCATATAAAGAAAATATACCAGCTATAACCTCAGGAGCATCATGATCCTCATGAGCGCTGTAGCATATCTCGTGCTGGTCTTTTTGACATAGGACAGATCAACGCTCTCTGAGAAGAAATTTGTGCCTCCCTGGGTCCTCTATCTTTGAGATGGGCCACTCGGCCTACCTCGCTCGCGAGTCGAAGTGGTCTGTCCTTGAGATCTTCCTCTGCCACTTCCTTGTTGACTTACAGTATCCCACGACTCGGGGACCCATTTGTCTTATCAAATGCTCGAGGCTTCCCACAGGAAACACCCTCCTGTCGATAACTGAACGAATGCGGTACATGGCAATGGGTGCACTCCGGGGATCTCTCACTGTCCAAGCTGAAGCACCTCTACCACATACCAGATCTGCTTTGTGCCTCCACATCATTCTACCTCTTGTAAGTAGAACCACTGTCTTGACTCGAAGCTGAACATCTCCCAGCCTCTTTTACCGAGGAAGGAGGCTCCTTTTGAGAACTTCTTCTTTTGAGACTTTCTTTCTTCTTTGGTTTCTAGTCTCTCCTAATATCATTGTGGCATGGACGATTATTAAAGTTCACTGTTGGAGAAGTCATAGGTCTTCAAGTGCACTCTTGATGGAATCATGTGATCCCGTCTTCAAATTGCCTACACCTCGGTGAGGGTAAGCCGGTGCATATTTCTTTGAAATGTTGAACTCTTTCTCATACTCGACCACGAGATAAGTTCCTTTGCTTCCTTATTAGGAAATTTGTTTCCCTTAGACTCCCTATACATGTCACCTTGTTTATACTTTGTACCTAAACTCTTGGACAAAGAATTCCCATGTCATAGGATTTGGAATCCCTGGACTTTTGAGCACAAGTTTCCACCAATCATATCTCCTTTACTAATGAGTGAAATTTGCACATGATGCTCTCGATCGGAGGGCATCTAACCTCTTCAATACCTTTCTAGCTTTTCTAGCAGAATTCGGCTTTCTCTGACTCATCCATGCTCGACCATTAGATTCCTGCGCTCCATGTCTTCTTACTATGTCTATTGGAGCTGAGGCGGATCAATCTATCAATACGAGAGCCGTAATTACTGTGATATTCTCAGCAAGGCTTCATGGGCTCATTGGTCGACCCTTTTCTGAAGGCTCAGGCGATAACTCTTGTTCTCTTGGGTTGCCTCTTAGCGGCTTCTTCGGAGACTGATCCATCTATACAAAACACAAGGACATCCACATCAGAGGTCAACACATTACTTAACATATGCATGTTTATCTTATAATCTATCTAGAAGGTTTAAAACTTGTCCAGAAACGCCTAAACCTGGCTCTGATACCACTAACTTGTAACGCCCCAACCGACACTTTCAGTGTCGGCGAGGTGTCATCATTTATTTTTTATTTTTTATTTATTTTAACTTATAGCCTTTAAGCTTGTTCAATCATAAAATGTTAAACACTTATCTTGTACTATATCCTGTAGCAGCGGATTACAAAATTTATACAAGCTTCATACATGAAAGTGTTCAACATTTACATTGCTTCATTTGTTTACAAACAACAAAAGGATATTACATATACAAAATGGACCAAAAGTCTTAGTAGACACTAATGATGTGTTGACCTTGGTGATAAAACAATTACATCCTCCTCTACTTCGTACCTACGGATGAAAACGTGCTAAGCTTTGCGGCAAGTGGAGGAATAACTAAATGAATAACCACTAATAAGAGTCATCTCACTTTACACATTTACATATATATAAAATATCATATACTTATGTCATATTCTATACTTATCATATACACATGCTTATATATGTTCCATAAATATAATTTACATGCTGGTAATCTTATACTTTCTTATCATATTATGTTTCATTTCGGTCGTTTACATTTTCTTACGGT
Organism: Tetrastigma voinierianum; assembly: GCA_016808115.1. NCBI lineage: Eukaryota > Viridiplantae > Streptophyta > Magnoliopsida > Vitales > Vitaceae > Tetrastigma > Tetrastigma voinierianum. The sequence continues at coordinate 77,312 of JAEQBH010009752.1, read as the reverse complement.
TTCTTTCCCAGCATGTACTTGTCATTGTTTACATATCCATCGCTAACAATGCTATGCTTCTCATATCATGCTTTTATCCTTGAATCATTGCATATCTTGTCACTGTTTATGTTTCATGCTGCGTAAACGCCCAGAAGTGGAATAAGGAAATTATAAGGGCGAAAATTTTCTGTTATCAGCTGTCTGAAACCATAATGTCTATAAGGGCTCGAAAAGCGTTATTATCATTATGTGAGACAATGACCTACTATAAGGAGCCCCGAGAGGCGCTGTTATGACAAAGCAGGGCCAAGCGATCGATGTTATATTGCAGACTTGTTTTCCACTAATAGGCGCCCATCTATCCCTCTACCGGGTTCTAAGCGAGATGATCCGATGTTTTATTCCATTTCGTTACATATCTCCATATTCCGGAATAATTATTGTTATCCGTGTCCATGTGCGATATTTCTGGTCTTTAATCTGAATTCGTTCTCATATTTGTAGCTTCATATCCTTTATTCTCTCATATTTCTTTACATATCAACTCTGTATATTGCTATTTCTATCATTCGATATTTAATTCATGTATGCTTATACTTAGTAGCCAAGCGATTAGTAAGCAGTACTATAATCAAATTTTAGAGCGAGTGACACCAAATGCCATTAAATAGCATATTCACTAGATTCTATACTCAATGAACTTTCCATAGAGTCAAGAATTCCATAAGCGGAATCTTGAAGGAGTTATGCAGGATTGCAAGCCATGAAAATCGGCAACTACGCGGCATTTGCAGCGATAGCGACAGCAGACCAACTGTTTTAGTCATTTTCAGATAGTATAAACTCAATATGGTATCAATCTATATATGGGTGGATTTGAGACTCAAAGAGGCTTTCATAGGTCAAGGAACACCCAAGGACACCAGACGAAGAAGATATGGCCATCCCAAGTTGGAGGACACAACCAGAAAATCCGGTGGGCCGAACCAGCAGGGCCTACTGTTTTCTGTCATTTTCGGACATAATCTAAGTTTAAGTTGCATTAAGCTATATATGGATGGATTCTAGACTCAAAGGGCTTTACATAGAGTCCAAGAACACCAAAAACGGACTTTGGACGAAGAAGTTATGGCTGTCGGAAGCTGGAGGACACAACCAGAAAATCTGCTCGAAGGAGCAAATTTGACTTTACACACAGTACGTCTTCTTTACACTTTGGATTAATTTCTAAGCTAAAGGGTTCGAATTTGAATATCTATTTGAGGAGATATGTTCTCCTATGAGTCTAGTTCTTGGAAATTGAATCATTTCAAATTCGGATGAGTGATGTGAGTTATAATAATAATGGGTTTTGAAGAAATTTGAATGATCACCACAAAACTTAATATTTCCATATCTGAATATTCTCGATTGAGGAAGCGCAATCAATCAACCAAACCCCAAAACACAACAATTTTAACATAAAACTAACAAACATTCATTATAATAAATTAGTTCTTCTAACAGAATTTCATCAATACGGGTTTGGGGTTGGATTTCCCTACATGTAAACACCCAATCCATTGTAGTCTAGACATATTCTATATTGATCAAAACGAGTTCCTTACAACCCAAACATGTATCCATACATTTTAAACAAAGTTCCTAACAAAAACCAATATAACAAAGCATACAATAAAATTTTTCGTTTCTCAATGTCGATGCAAAACAGGGCCTATATCAAAATTGGTGCTAAAATCAGTGAAATAAGCTAAAATACACTCAGACTTATGTAAATTCAACCTTGTTACATTAGTTTTTGCAATTTTGCCTTTGGTTGATGATTATTATTGTAGCTAAGTAGAATGCGTTAATTCCTAAGCTCCTTTTCTGTCCATTAATACATGCATCAGCATCAGTACATTTTCTACAAACCCGCACATACATCAGCATCCATTTATACGGCATTAATTGCCTTTCTATCCATTTCATTTGGCTTTCATATATTTTTAGTCAAACCTGCACATACAACATCTAATAATATTTTCCTCATAGACTCAAATTTATATCCATCACTCCAGCCACCAAACGAAAAATAGAATATAAAAATTATGTGGCTTTAAATTTTCATATGAAACGAACAAGGTTTTCCATACAATCAAGGCTAATTTCCATACATTCCATACTCAATCAACAAATATCCATATTAAGCCAATCATTTAAAATTCTTGTTAACCTTTTCGATTCCCACATTTTCTGAGCACCCAAACAGAGCTAGGACAACAAAAATGAAAACAAACACATCTTCCACATACAATTTCAAGACAAAATCCATACAAAAAAAAATAAAACTAGACTTCAGCACCTTTTTTCTTATAATACCCTTGTATATTGTAGCCTGCTTATTTTCCTACTCTTATTTGCTCCAAACATGAAGCCTAGAATGTGAGACCAAATTTGAGTCTTTATCCTTTATATTTTAAATTTTCCTTTATTAATTTTAGTCCTTGCCTTTCTCTTCTATTTGCAACCAAATTTTAACACATTTCTATATTGGCATATCCCCTTCTCATATTATGCCTTTCATATACTTTAGAAAATTTTACTAATATACCCTTGTATCTTGTATAAATTCCGGGTTTTTGAAATTTTCTCACTTAGAAAATTATAATTACAAAAAATTCAAATTATCTCACAAAATGTCTCAAGCGTGTTATAAAGCGGTAAAGGCGTATTTGGGAGTATTCTGAGCAAACACTAAAACCCCTGTTTTAACATTTAAAAGTCCTTTTCTTTTCTTACAGTGAAATAATTTTGATATAATAGATATTATTTAATAATGTTTTGTGTTAAAAGTGTCATCATGTGCCTATTTTATATAGTAGTATTATGTAACTATCAGTTACTTATGTATCAAATTTCTCATCATCCTCCCGCGCCGCTCGTTTTCCTCTGTTTTCCTCTTCAATGCATGCCCAAAAACACTTTCCTTTGGAGTGTCATGATCTATGGAACTGTAGGACTCGTCAGATACACGTTATTATCCCTTCTGCATGGGTTCCTAAAGGAAAGAATTCTATTTTGATTACCTGAATTTCCAATCACTTGCCATGGTGGAAAACCGATGCTTTCTATTTCTGATATTGATGATACAAAAACCACGTGGCTTACTTTTCCTCTCCATGTTTCTCTGCTGCCAAACGAGGCCTTGAACAATAGCACGTTGCCTTCCTCTCTCCTACAAACATGATACAATTCCACTCCTCAACTGGCTGGAGTTCCATGCACCACTTCAGATCTAGTCTTTTTTTGTGTGTGCCTCCACTCAAGAAAACGACTCAAGTGAAAATCCAAATGGTCAACAGGCATCTCTATCCCCTCCACTCAAAATTCCAAAAACTTCAAAATTTCTTCGTCAAACTTTGGGAATTTCATACTACTAGAAAATCCTGAAATAGCTACTAAAATTAGCTCTTCTTGTCGGTAGTAGGTATTTATTCTTACATAGCTACTAAATAGCTACTAGTATAAAATGTGTTATGCTTAGCTACTAAATAGCTACTATGTAGTAGCAAAAAGTGGCTTAACCAATGTTAGCTACTAATAGTGTAGCAAATAGTAGCTAAATAGTAGTTAAATAGTAGCTAAATAGACTCTTATATAAATGCTAATAAAATTGTTATCGTCCCATTTCATCATTCTTCTGTAGCTACTATTCCTGACTAAAAAAATCTTCTTAAGTGAAACCTTATTTACTAAGTAGTAGCTACGTAAACTCTCAATTATTAATGTATTTGAATAACTACTATTTAGCTCTTATTTAGTAGCTAATATACCAATTTGACTACTAAGTGAGTACAATGGCTGTAGTAGCTATTCGACTACTACGTACCCCTCACTACCTTTTAGTTGCTAAATAGGTATTATATGGTATTAGTTGTTGTTAGTCACCAAATAGCCCTCTTGCATAGCCTTTCTTATTTAAAAATTTAAAAGCATTCATGATCGAAAACCATAGCTACTAAGTAGTAGCTATGTAGTAGTTGAATAACTACTACATTGTTAGTAGTAGTTAAATAGCTACTATATAGCTACTACTTAATAGCTAACATACTAATTTAACTACTAAGTAGTAGCGATGTGGTAATTAAGAAATTTCGCATATATTTATTACGTTTGTTTAAGTCATTTAAATACCATTTTCTATAACCCCTCTTTAATTAATGTTAATGGTTAAATAACTCTTACCATCTCTTATTTAGAAGTGAAATACTACCAAGCCAAGCGCGTAGCTACTAGTGTGGCATGTAGTGGCTAAGTACTTGTTGGTAGTTGCTAAATAGCTACTATTTAGCTACTATTTAGTAGCTAACATATTAATTTTGCTACTAAGTAGTAGCTATGTAGTAGCTGAATAGCTATTACATTTGTTGGTGGTAGTTAAATGACATTTTGTAACTTTTTCAAAAATAAGTCATAAAAAAAAAAAAAAAAGGTTTTGATTCATTTTTTAAAAAAGATTTATAACTTTTAAATGTAATTCAAAATTGTAATTTCTCTATAATTATGACAAGTTTGGATTCATCTTTTTAAAAGATTTATAACTTGCTAAAAAAAAATCAATTATGGAAAAATTAAAAAATAAGTCAATTTGCACATATTGAATTATAATTTTAAAAGTATTGTAAGTTTTAAAAATAATATTTAATTAAATGAAATTCAACTATAAAGATATAATATTTAAGTGTTTGGAAAATTTAAATATTAAATTATTTTAATAACAAATCAAAGCTTAATAAAGTAAATAGAATTAGTATGATTATTTAATTTTACATTTTATAATAAGTTTTATGACTAAAAATATCTAAGTTGTAAAAATAGCAAGCGAATTTGAATTTTTCATAAAAGGGCAAAAGCAGGTAAATTGTCGTAATAGTATAGGTTACAAGCGCGTAATTTTCTAGATATCGATAATGAAATGAAGCAACGTTGGATTCACTCTTCTTAAATCTAGTTAGAAGAATTTCGTCAGTCAGAGCAATTCGAAATTTTTCGATTTTGGGGCGACGGGTCTTGGGTTGACCAGCGAGATTTTGAGAAAAATCTTGTTTTGGAAAATAATTTAAGTCTATAACTTGAAAACAAGGTTCGAGAGTGAGTGGTAGGTTATTTACTTGGATGGTCACTTACTTGTATTGGTCTTGATACCTTGGTCTCGATATCTCAAATCGGTATTGGATGATCATAAAATATATTGAATTAACATTTTAAACCATTTTAAAATTATCACAAAATCAACATATTTACGTAAATTAAATTTTTAATAAATATGTAAAATATTATTTCTATTTTGATTAAAACAAATTTGAATAGATTTAAAAATTATTTTCATTTCATTGTAAAAATTAACTACAAAAGCAAATAAATTTTATTTTTATAATATATTTATTCAATTTTAATATTTTATTTAATGTTTATTTAAATAAGCATCGATCATACTTTTTAATTAAAGCATAAATGATATTTAAAATTTTACGAAAATATGAATAGTAAAATTATTATGGAATGATTGAGAGCGCAGAAAATTACCCAGATGGATAATGATACGGATTGCACCATTGGATTAAATGCCATGAGAAATCGTGGCCCAGGAAAAGTGTTATGAATTAAAGCAATCGAATTTTACGATTTTTACGAATGGTGAAGTCGTAAGTGACCAATCTGCGTTTGTTCAAAATATATATTTTTAGTGATGAAATATTCTTTTTAATTTTTTTTGTACTATTATTGATTAGATTGAGAGTTCGGATAATTGATTGACCTTATATATATTATCTTCAAATTGATATTATTATAAGAAATTATCTTAACTTTATATTTATTTATTTTTACATTTATCTTTTAATAATTTTAAATTATAATATTTTATTTTAAAATATTAAAAATATAAAATAAAATAAATCTGATAAATTAAAATAAATAGTAAAAAGGTTACCCATAATTAATTAAATTTTAGAAATGAACTCTTAAGATTAATTCAAATGTTATTTAAAGTGTAATAAAACATTTAAAAAGTATTTTCAAAAAATTAAAATAAATAAACTATAAGCATATTAAATATGTATTTTTAAATATGAAATATTTTTTTAAATATTTACTTGATCTGCTTAATAACATTCAAAAAGTACATTTAATATGTTTTTTTTTCATAATATTTTAAGCAGATTTTTGTTTCCCGAGAAAAGGAGGGAAAAGGGGATTTTTGGGGGGCCTGATCCGGCAGAGGAGAGGGAGAAAAGAGGGTTTTAACTCAAACGGAAAAAGTTAGGGCATTGTCTCCCTCTATAACGGCCATTGCTCCTCTCTGCCTCTAGATTTCTCCTCCCACCTGAGGTATGTGATCTTTATCTACCTCTCTATAATGTCGTTGTCTCTATGTTTCTCTATCTTGATTTTGCTTGCCTTGTTCGTTTGGTATTCAAGAAAATGGTGGGTTTTTGGGTGTTTGGGTTTTGGGTCTATTCAAATCGGCTCCACCTATGACTCTCTGTCGGGGTTGCAGACTCTAAATTTTGCTTAGAATCTGTCTCATCAATATTAAATTGGCAGAAAATGATTAAGAGCATGAGCATCAGGACGACTGGACATCATTTTCAGAATATGTTGTGAAATAAAAAATTAGGGCAACCCAAATACACGAAAGTCATTTGAAGGACACATTAATACACGAAAATGAGATGCTGCTAATCATAAAATTTGTTCTCAAAGATTATATTACACTGAAGGGCAACCCAAGACCAACCCAGTCATGTTACACGAGATATCTCAATCACACGCCCAAGCAAATGTATAACATAAATCAAACAAGTAATAATACATTCATACATGAACTGAAACTACACTCAGCGGATGATATTCAGCCCACTGTAGACATCTCAACATAACTATTGACAGAGACAGATTCTAAATATGGTGAGGTTTGGTGTATTCATTTAGGTTTTGGGTCTATTCAATGCACCCATGGCTTTAAAAAACTTTGTTCTCTGGGTGCATATCTCAAAATATGAAAATGAGTTAAAAATGCATAATTGTTTGAGCTGTTTTTATTCATTAATAAGATAACAATATTTTAAATTTTTATAAATCTATGTCTAAAAAAGGAAAATTAGGGTCTATTTGGTTCTTATTTTTTAACTTTATTCTTAAGAACAATTTTTCAAAACACATAAAAAAACATCAAAATGGTGTTATCTCAAAATTGTTCATGTTCTTTGAAAATGTTTGTTATGTCCTTTGTGTTTTTAAAAAAATTAAAATAAAATAGAAACCAAATATGTCTCCCTTGTTTTCCTTACTTTCTTCCAAAAAAACAAGAAAATTACTACTATAGATTTGATCCCTGATAGACTGCCTCATGATCCCTTACCAAAATAATTTGTGCATATTAGTGCCTTGTAACTTATTTTAAGTTTTAAATTAAATACAGTAATAAAAATAGTGCGTGAGTTAGGAGGGACATGAGAGGACGGGTAAAGCTCTTGTGAGCATGTGCCGTGGTTGAACCGAGACCCTTTGGTATATAGTATGTTGTGTTGACACAGAAACGGAAGCCAATTAAGAAGACATTGAAAATGGAGACAGCATGGAAAAGAAACTGCAAACTACTGCTGCTTGTTTATGTTTGGTATTGGATTTCTTTCAACAACAGTAAATGTGGTACTTTTGAGCCAAAAACAGAGTTCTACGTTTAATCTATGTCATCTGAAACAAAAAAACAGATGCTAGTGGTTTTATACAACTGGTCACAATATATATATATATATATATATATATATATATATATAGATATCATCTTTTTCCCTGATTTGTGTTCTTTTTTTATGATTTCCCTATATTATGCTTTTAGGATTGATTTGAAGCTAGGATTCCAGCTCATATGCCCCGGATCTTTGGTGGCAATAGAAAGTTCTTTGATTAAGGATATAAAATTTCTTGTGAAATTTGATATTTTGTCACGTTTGGATTAATTATACATGAAACTTGTGTTCTCCCTTTCAAGTATTGTTGCATGATAAATTATCATATCATGTACTAAAGAAGATAAATGGAAATGACTTTCTTGTTAAGCCAACCTTAATTTTACAATTTATATGTCTATCATATGATTGATAATTTGTCTACAAATGATGCTTGAATTGTCCGTTTGGATAGTTTAGAAATACATAATGCCCACTAAGTGATTTACTAGTGTTTTTTCTATAGTGAGAGTGTGCCACTTAAAAATTACTCTTCATATATATATACACCCATACTTATATTAACCATATTCACTATGTTTTATATAGGTGAACAATCCTTCAAATAATATCATGAACACACAACTCAAGGATCTTGCTAAACGACCTTTGAGGACTGTAAGAACATATCCGAGAATTATTTTGTAAATGGATATAAATTCCACTCAATGGGACATGGAACGAGCGGCCTGGCGAATAGTGGGCGTGCATCGAAAGGTCTAACTATAGTGATCATGATGAGGAATGACTACTATGGTCGACCGGGAAGTTGTAGAGTTGGAATATCACGGTTGGCCCGATCAAGCGAGCCGGTATTGTTCAAAGTGTGAATGGTTTGATCTATCTGAATATCGGGACAAGAGGTTCATCTAAATATAACATTGTAAAGGGAGTAAACCACGGCGTAGATTTAACAAGTATGAACCTTTTTGTTTTTAACAACAAGCAACTCAGGTGTATTATTGTCCATATCCTAGCTTGAGATGCGATAGAGACAATTGGTGAGTTGTTAATAAAATAAAAGCGTGGGCTGTTGTGGAAATTCCTCAATCATCTGGAATAATTCTTCCACCACGAAGTCGATACCATTCCAAAGAGGATACTATATGAAATTTCATGCAATAGAGGTTGTCTCTAATGAACCAATGTCCTTGGTCGATCCTGATGGAGCAGTAATACAAATTGATTCGGAGTCGGAAACTGAAATGAAGAATGAAACATAATTTGAATCTGAGTTGGGATCTGATTCAGAAGAACCAAATGATAATGATAATGATTAGTGGGTGATTTACATCACGTTCATAATTTTTCACATATGTTTTATTTATTTATTTATTTCATAAACTTGTACTAACATGTTTATATATTATACTGCAGACATGCGAGGTCGAGGATCAAATGACAGTAGAGGACGGGGCGAACGTCGCAGGGGTACACTATCCCATGTAGAAGGTCTAGCCAGTACCACTCCATTAGAGGAATTGCATACCTCCATCTGACCATCTGCAGATAATCGCCCACGGTGCATTGATGACCGTCACCACTGGCTGCGACCACGCCTTCACTGCAGGTTGGGTCCTACACCATGACCATGTCTGCACTTGTAAACCTCAACATCTAGTAGGACTCGATTGATTTGTGGAGAATGGGAGGTAAAGGAACATAATATATTAAAATATTTTAGATTATCGTTTGCCAATTTTTATGTGAGAATTGATATTTGCATGCTTTTAGGTTTGTCGAGTCTCTTGATGCCGCGTCTGCGCATCCTCCATTTTCAAGGAGCGGGTTGACATTGAAGGGTATAAATGGAGCATCATCACAAAAGAGATAAAATGATTTTATCGGGAAGAGTTCAAGGTATAACTCATTTACTTATAGCCTTTATATGTAAAATGTGTACATGACAAATTGAATATAAAGTGTGTGTTTGTTGGTTGAGATATTGGATTAGTTGAGGAGTATTATATAAATGTCTTATTATATTGCAGTACTTAATATGTTTGTTTATTAGGTTGGATTATTGCCGATCTGGAGGAAACTCTATCGAAATTTCATGAGTATCATTATTAATTATTTTAACATTTATTTCGGTACTTATATGAGTAACTATTAACTTTGCTATAGAAATATTTATCATGGGATGTCGAGAGATGGAGTGTATCATCAAAGCAACTTGGAAGTGCTTGCCAGAGTCTAAGGTATACAAATAATTTGAATAAGTGGAGGAAACTTTGGGAGCCGGTGCATGTTCTGGAGTCCATTTTGGGCAAAAGGTGGAGTGAAGCATGGGGGTACTACGCAAAGTTTGGGCTCGGCGAGCAGATGTCTGAGCCGTCGAGCGAGAGAGAAATTTGGACCGAACCTGGGACCTTCAAGATACCTTTGGGGAGGTTCCATTTCATTCTTAGAGCATGTTAGGAGGATTGTAAGTACTTAGAACTCTTACTTTAATTTTATTTTGATTTGTAAGATCATAACAAATATATCTTCTAATTTTACTAATATTTCTATATAGGAGAAAGAGACCGAGAAGAAGCCATCCCTTATCCAGATCCATCAGAAACTGCACACTTCTAAGACCACTCATCTATGGGTTGACGAGAGGGCACGCCAAATCGGGGTAAATAAATTTAAAGTATATTATATTACTTCAAGTTTTTTTATTATACATTCATATATTTAATACGAATATCTATTCAAATTTTGTAGGAAGCGTGCATCAAGAAATCTGACGGATGATACAAATAGATATGAAGGTTCGGGGAGAGAAACCTGACATCTATCGGCGAAGGTCGACATACTTCACGGGGATTGTGGTAGGCGATAAAAAGCATGCGACTATATCTGAATTAGGTGACCGATCTTGATGCTGCAGTGGCCCATCTTGCCATTCCATTGCATGCTCATCCGGGGGCTGATCTTGAGCTCGTGGCGACTCGGGACGAGTTCAACGGGGAGGTGCGAGAGAGTGGATACTAAGGTTAAAGTCTTTACAAGATCAACCCCGGTGAAGTTAAGGCTCCTCTTGCAGGGGCTTTGGCTTGATCGACACAAGTCTCCTCATGACTGGCTCCACATGTGGATGACCCCCTACGAATGACCCACCCTGAGATGATCCCTATTGGTGATGTGAACATTCACATTGTTGAACTTTTTGGTCTATTGTATAGTATCTAGAACATGGGATTTAGTACCGTTATTTTGGTTCATGTTATTCGGTGGACGTTAGTTTTTCTTGAGTAATAGGATCTTATAATTTTTATTTCATTTTAATTTTTTTATTATTTGTTTTAAGGTTCTAATAATTTAATAATTAATTTAGTTAATTAATTTAATTATAAATTTAGTTACTACCTTAGTTTAGTCACTAACTAGCTATTACCATTTAGCTACTATTATTAGTTAAATAGCTACATTACACAGCTACTACAAAAATTAATCGCTAAATAGCTATTACTATTTAGCTACTAACTAAGTAGCGAAATAGCTAATTTGCTTAGCTACTAAATTTTTTTAACCACATAGCTACTAACTTAGTAGGTAAATAGCTACTTTGTTTAGCTACTACAAAACAATAGTTACTAAATAGCTATTACAATTTTGCTACTATTATAGTAGCTAAATAGTTACACTTATTAGCTACTACATTTTTTCAGTCGCTAAATAGCTACTCCTATATAGCTATTATGTTAGTAGTTATATAGCTAGAATACTTAGCTACTTTCTAGTTCAGTCACTAAATAGCTACTACGTCATATAGTAGCTAAGTAGTAGCTATATATTGTTTTAAGTTTTACTCTTGTATTCTCAATTGTAGCTACACTATTATTTTAAGTAACTAATTAGTAGCTATAAATAATCGTCATATTCACTATATTTAGCTATTCGTTCTTTACATTAGCTACTACTATTGTTGGTAGCTATTTACCTCTCGTATTATAGTAGCTAAGTAGTAGCTATATATAGTGCCTCCTTATCTAAATTAGCTACTACATTTTTTCATTTTAGCTACTATTATTTTTTAGTAGCTACTTGGCTATGACGTGCAGTAATTTGAAGTAGTGGTAATAGCTACTACTAGTAACTAAAATTAGCTTAGCTACAAGGAATTTTGCTACTACGTCCTATAGTAGCTATTTAGTAGCTAAAGAAATTTAGCTACTAAAATAAATAATTTAGCTACCACTTTTTTGTAGTAGCTAAAATCAATTTTTCTAGTAGTATACCTGTTCAGGTTGAACCAATACATAAATATATAAAATCTTTTACATCTCTAATTTAAATACTATGCTCAGTATCCTACGCCAATGCTTCTTCTCCATGATTTTTCCTAAATGGATGCCAAGCTCTTCCAACTTTTCATCACATTCTTCTTCATCTTCGTTGCCATTCCTATGTGCTTCTGCGATGATAACCAGCAATATGAGGAGTGCAAAAGTAGTCTGTACGAGTGCGGAGAGTGGAAAGGCATAGGCTATCCTTTCTGGGGAGATGCTCAACCTCAATTCTATGGGCTTCAGGGGTTCAAGCTCAAGTGCCAGGCTGGTGGCTACCCTCTTGTACATATTGATTATTTGGATTTCTGAGTACTCAATACCAGCCTGCCGACTTATACCATGACGATTGCCCGAACGGCAGTCAGAGATTGGTGTATGCATTGTAACGATCCCGTCCAAATATGTAGATATTATCCGCTTCGGGTACAAGGGATCCTCACTGCTTTAAAACCGTCTTCTAGGTTGAGAGGAACCTATACTTATATAGTGTCAAGAAGTTTCTCCCCTATTCCATGTAGGATGTAACAAACACCGTAATGGGTCCAGTGGAATATGCGGATCATCCAGCACCTATCCATATATCTGCTTTTGCCCTGATGATAATAAATCTTATCCACTTTTGTGTCCCGAAAAAGGTATGTTTCCCCTGTTTTTGCATTCCCATCAGTTGCTACGCCCACCCAGGTATTACTGTTCTTGTGTAGCTTCCTAGGGTTTATGGGCTTCTTGTGAAGCTGAATTGATGATTAGACCACATACACAAGTTTTTAGTCTACTCCCCAAACCCGAATCATTGCTTGTGGGTTTCCTAACTGAGGAACGACCACTGTTTCCATTCTTAAAGCATCGATTCCAAATTCCAGTCCAATTCAAACATCCGTCCACAGATCTTATCTCGATATGCCTTCACGGCTTGCTTGAGCCTGGGACATTTTCATCGACCAAATCTTCTCGTTCAAATTTAAGGAGTTGTTTTTTATTATTAATTTATTACTACTGTTGATCTTACATATGCGTTTTTTTCCTCTTTCTAACAATTTCATTAAAATAAACTAAGAAAGAGAAAGGAAAAGAGGAGGAGAATATATTACATATCTTCCTTATTACCAATTATTGATTAAGTGATTATCAAATCTTTTTACTTTTTAAAATTATCTTGACTTGTCATGTCCAATTCTATCACTGCCTTTATTGGATTATTCTTCAACTAGTCATACCTAACATTTGGACACTAACATTAATTTGAATCATTCTTAGTTTTATCTTTTCTCCTATCTTACCTATGGTTTGATTTTCATTTTAATTTTTTCAAACAGTTAGGTAAAGAAAAGAAAAATGGATGTAATTTTTATTATCGCAAGATGTTTTTAAATCTGTTTTAATTTCAATAAATTGTCATCTCCATATAATTTCCAGAATTTACATCAATCAATCAGAGCATAAGAGACACATTCAAGGAAAATTGTGCTAAATTTAGGGTCCTCCATGATACATTACTAAATGACATGATCAATCAAACATAAACTAAACATATATATATATATATATATATATATATATATATATATATATATATATATATATATATATACTCTACCTATATATATATATATATATATATATATATATATATATATGATTGGGTTTAAAAAATAAGCGCCTTGAGCCCACACACAGAAAGCTAAGTAGCGGGGCTCGGTGAAACTTAGGGTGCACAGCGCCGTGGCAGAGCCAGTTCATTACCCAGGCTGATAACACGGATAGCAAAAAAAGCTCATATTCTGTAAATCAAATCAAATCTCACTAACAAAGTAAGATAGTTCTCAATAGCTGCTCCCTAATTATCACCCATTAATCGGCAGCCAGATAAGGCGAGAAAATCCCCCATCCAATGAGGAGAATCCTTATCGTAAGTGAGTGGGAAAAACATATACTATAAATACCGGGCGGCTTTATCGGTGAGAGAGGTGCGTGAGAACATTACGCCCTTCAAATAGTTGATCTTTTCTCTCCACAGGAAAGAACTAACTTAGGCATCAATTATTGACGGAGAGCCCCGTCGATCCCTTTGTTATTTGTTTTGCGGGGAGCGCGGCATCGAGCCCGACGGAGCGGCGGCAGTTCCGAGTTGACCCGGCGGTCGCGCTCCGGCAGGTTTGGTTGGAAAAGCATCATCGGTTGGCGGCGGGTGCGTAGGAGCAGCGGTTCATTTACAAATAAAATTGATATCTCGATGCTTGATGGTATCAGCTTTCGAATAAGCGGGAGCAGCGCGATCCCTTCGGGGATCGCAGGGCCGGCTGGTGGAGTGGATGGCGGAGCCTCGGTGTATTTGAGGCGGTCTGCGGCGACACGGCGGACGGGGTGAGCACTCTGTCTCTGACAGCGGCGATAGAGGAATTAGAGGCAACTCACCCCGAGCGGATGCGGCATCCGCGGGAAGTCTGACGAGGCCCGTAGGTATAACACCACCCCCTCGGGAAGGCGTACGCCTCGGCCCTCCCCGTGAGGCAAATGTAGAATCCAGCCGAGCCAGGGGGCACGGAGCTCACCTGCCCCCCAAAGAGGAGCGCAACGAAGCAATACTCGGAGGGGACATGAGCAATAAGGCGACCCTTCTCGTAGCAAAGACCCCAGGGGAGCAATCAGCAGGAGCAGGGGTTCGGGTATCCAGCGGGAGCTCGGCCACATGTAGGAAGTCTAAAGCAGAGCCCGGACTCTTTGGACTTTCTGGTGCAACAAAGCGAGTCACCAGATTAACAGCCAGGGTGCTACTTCCCCCACTTCCAGCCAAGTTCGGATACGCAAATAGAGGCATTCGGTGACAGGCGACCTGTCGACCATCTTAACACATATAAGAACCAAATGGAACTGCACGGATATCAAGACCCCGTACGATGCAGAGCCTTCGCTATCACGCTAAAAGGCCCGGCGTTGGCTTGGTTTAATAGGCTCCCACCGTCTTCAGTTTCCTCATTTAGAGAGCTCTCCATCGCATTCGTCTCCCACTTCATTGGAGCCAGAACATACAGGAAGCCGAGTTACCACCTGCTGACCATAAAGCAGAGCCCGCAAGAAAGCCTGAGGTCTTATGTCCAGAGGTTCAATGCCGAGTCTTTTAAGGTAGATGTACCGGACGAGAAATTTGTTGTCACCGCATTCATCGCTGGGCTAGGAGTTCAATCAAAAGATTTGATGTTTTCCATCTCAAAGAATCCTCAGGCAAACATGGCGAGGTGTGCTCGCTAAATGGAGAATACATTAGCAGCGAAGAAGCCCTTACATCGAAAAACTCTTCAGCTAAAAGGAGAAGAGCGGGGCGACAAGCAGCGTGTAAGCCCCCAAACCGGGGGTCCGTTGACTACCCGTAAACCCGCGAAATACAAGTGGATGTCGGGTTGCAGCAGCCATAGTCGAGCGAGTCTCGCATCTGAGCTGCCGTCTGATACCTGCGTATATCTATCTGAACGGAGTCTGATATAATCTGACATGAGTAAACGGCCATAGGCCACAAACAATACTCATCATACATACCATATGAATCCAACTATATCTAATAGTTACAAGAGTTGATATTTCTTTAACCTCCTGATACATATATTAAAATTTAGAATACTCGAATTCTAATACGCTACCAATATGAGAGGAAAGAACCCTCGAAAGCCACACTCAGAAACTCTTAAATCTCGACCTCTAGGACGGCCCGGAGTCTCCTCGTCTTGCTCCTATACGAATATATCTCGACAGGGTGAGCTAATGCTCAGTAGTGGAATCACCCTAAGTGGGCTACTCTCCACCTAAGTGCATATGCAATGCTCCAAAGTAAACACACATTCAAGTAAATGCATGATCCTACTTGAATGTCTACATGACCAACTCAGATCCCGAGTCCTCATCGACTCTCTCACACTCGCCTAAGCCCATTAGCAAGGGAATTATTGTTTTTTGTTAGTGGACAGCCCTCCGTGTCTGATATCAATTAGGTAGTGCCGACGATTGATGTGTTATGGACTACCCTCGATATATCAATTGGGCCGTCTCAGGCGATTGATGTGCGGTTTTAGACAATACTCGGATAATTCATTTTAGACGCCTCAGACCATTTCTCTAGACTCATTTCGTGCACTCCACTCCATAGTCCCTAGGATGTTCAGTCACATATAAAGTACATGTATCAATTCAATACCAGTCTAATTCACATGTAAATATATAAACATGCATATATTTACAAAACAATCAATTCACACAATGCGTGTCATGTAAATTCTCATTTCATACATCCAAAATTAGCTCGCGGGCTAATGATCATACGAGCAATTCAATTTAAATCACTTTCGACCAAACACATATTTTCACAAAATTATTTTGTGATGCACTATTTGAGAGATAAACCACTAGGTTATTGTTCCTTTCAAAAGCTTACAATTTATGTCGGTTCACTTGAGTGACTGGGTTTTCCATGACCATTTTAGGCCTCAAACAAACCAATACATGATTTATTGAACAATTCATCATCCATTTAGCTTGAGCAGTCCGTGTCGGTTCCACGGCGCTCCATTTGGTGTTCCAAAAATTTTATCAATTCGGTCCCAAGGTTTGGGACCCATCAACCGTTGAGCCTGACCAACCGAAACATCATGTACTTAAGCGAAGAATAAAACTCAAGTAGGGAGAAACCCCTACCTCTCGGAGTTTGAGAAACTCCTAAATCAGGGTACCCACGAAGCCCTCAGCGTAGGCGGCTCTATTAGCATCTAGAAGGTATTTAGGCGGTCGGATCTCAGTATTCCTAGAGAGAGCTCTCATTCAAATGAGATCCAAAGCTTACTGTAAGACTTCCTCCCCCTTTCCCACGTTTTCTCCTTTCTTTTGTTTGAAAGAGACGACACTATGCAACTTTTTGTCTTTTTGTGACTTAAACTTTTCCAAAATGACCATTATGTCCCTTCATTTCCCAGTTTTGACATTCGACACTATCTCGGCCGTCCATTTTCATCGTTTCTCTACTCATACCACTTATGGCACATGAGTACGTGTTATATGTGACTTCGTCGCCGAAGAAATTGTTTCACAGCCTGAAGCGATGCCTCGGCGTCATCAACCATTTGTCTCGAAATTTCACGAAATTTTCGCGTGCTAGCTAGATTTCGCGAGACGATTCAGCGGTGCAATCCATTTGATCATCAGAAATCTAGAATAAATTTCGGATTTTTAGCAAGAAATTACAATTTCTTAACCAAAATTACTGATTTTGCCATTTTCCATAAATTGGAGTTTCTGGTCTTACCTGGCGGGAAGCGAACCCACGGAGAAGAAATCGGGAGATCCCGAGGAAGGGCTGGTAGCGATCCCGGCGGAAGCATCGGGAGACCGCTTAGGACCACCTCATCATGAGCTACGTCAGCGATATTCACTGTGGGTTGGCCCCAGCAGTACAGTATCACGGGTCTTACGAATTATAGCATAGAAATTCTAGATGGCCATCCCGTATGAGGGACCGGACCCTACGAGAGATAACACCGGGGCTGCCAAAGTTCCATAGGGACCACGGGCATCGACGGACGATTGCATCTGACTCAGGGAAGGAAATAGAATACTTAGTTCGACGGGGATATCTCACGTAGCTACATAACCTTTGAAGATCGGGATGAAACCTGACCATCAGCCTCGGCGATGACCCTTTCGAGCGCCAGCGGCCCGCCAGGGAAATCCGTAGCGATCTCGGGGAGGATTCCACACCGGAGGTGGGAGTCTAGCTCCGCCAGGAAGGCTCATTTGCGTAGCATCAGGTCTGGAGAGGTAATAGAAGTCTGAAGCAATGTCAGGCTACCTTGACTCGTGGCAAGCATACATTCTCAGATTCAGACCTGGAGGGATGTCAACACCCCCACGACGATCCTTTGGTGATAAGGGCAGTAGTGGCTAACAAAACAATCCATCGGGTCCTTGTCGACAATGGGAGTTTAGCCGACATCATCTTCTCGTCGGCACGATCGGGTAGATGGGCATCGGAAGGAGAAGTTAAGACGATTGGCACCCACTGCGAGATTCTCACGAAGAGTGCTACCTTTGGGGTGACCACAGTTAGTGCTCACTTTGGGAGACCCAGAGTGCGGGCTACTTGTGATGGGTTTCTCATAGTAGATGCCTTGATTATAATGTTATTATTAAATGGACCCTCTCTCCAACGCCATAAAAGCCATCCTCAGAACACCACATGGTGATCAAGTTTCCTACCCTGACGAATTAGGAATGGTTCGAGGAGGCAGCGCGTGGCGAGAGTGTTACTCGAGCATCAAGTGGAAACAAGCGGTGATGACATATACGTAGGCGAGGCTGAGGCATGCGCGACGGGTAAACACCTACAGGCCCTTGGAAGTGGGGCAGTGCGGTTCGAGCGGTAACCACAGACACCTCGTCTACATCGGCTCGAGCTAGCGAAGACCTGGATACCTCCTTATTCACTTCTTGAACGGAAACGAGGATGTCTTCGCGTGGACGGGAGGACATGGGAGGATTGACCCCTTGATAATCACTCCACGGACTAAGCGTCAGTCCATCCGCTGGCAGTCAAGCAAAAAGGAGTTTCGCTCACAGAAAGACAAAAGCGATAAATGAGAGTCGGCCAAACTCCTCCGAGGCGAGAGCAATCGAGAGAGTGGGTACCACCTGAATGGTTGGCGGTATTCGTACTCGTAAAAAAAGCAAACGGCAAATGGCGACTCTGCATCGACTTTACTGACTTCAATCGAGCATGCCCTAAAGATAGTTTCCCTCTACCTCGGATCGACCTTATAGTAGACGCCACAGCCGGCCATGAACTCCTCGGCTTTATGGATGCTTTCTCCGGTTATAACCAAATCAGGATGGACCCCAACGACCAAGAGAAGACCTCATTCGTCATAGGGCAAGGGACCTATTGTTATTGTGTAATGCCTTTCGGACTGAAAAATGCAGGAGCTACCTACCAAATATTGGTGAACAGGATGTTCCAAAAGCAAATAGGGGCATCCATGGAGGTATATATAAATGACATGTTGGTAAAATCAACTACTGGCGAGCTCCACATAGCTCATCTGGTCGAAGCATTCCTGATCCTGAAAGAGTACAACATGAAGTTGAATTCGGCCAAATGCGCTTTCGGAGTCTCAGCCGGAAAATTATTGGGTTTTATAGTCAACAACCGAGGAATAGAGGCGAACCGGAAAAAGATAAAAGCTGTGCTCAACATGCCGTCACCATCAAGCATAAAAGAAGTCCAACAGCTTACTGGAAGGATAGCTGCGCTAAGCCGTTTTGTGTCCAGAGCCAGCGAAAAGTGTTAGCCCTTCTTCCAGATTCTAAAAAAAGCTTTTCAATGGGATCAAAAGCTGCGAGAAGCATTCAGCGGTAGCTAAAAACTTATATGAGCTCCTCCCCGGATTCTGGTGGGTCCCTCGGAAGGAGAGCTCGCTACTTTCTGTCTGTACGATTTCCAGTTTTCGACCGGCGCCGTCTGATCGAGACAAAAGTAGAATTAAAGGCACCAGTCTATTATTTCATGAGAGCTATAGAGAGGAGTAAGAGGAGGTATCGAGGATGGAGAAACTAATCCACGACATTGGTAACACGGCGAAACTCCGCCCTTACTTCGACGCACCATGAAATCCCAGCGAGAATACCCGATGGAAAGCGGTGCTACATAAACCATAGGCCTGGGAAGATTGATGAAGTGGGCCGTAGAAATTTGTGAGTTCGACATGGATATAAACCAAAAGCGCAATAAAAGGGCGGGTCTTCGCGGACTTACGTCCTGGAATTCACCTCGGCGGAGCTTGCGGAATGCTGAACGGCCCAGGCCTCCTCGTTTGGAAGAATTTGTCAGTAGGCAGGCATGATGCCCGAGGAGTGGTGCGGCTGGTCCCGACCTCTCGAAAGGAATAGATATAGTACGCGGCAGATTTGGTTCAAGCCTCGGCTCGCGGTAGTATAGAGGCGAGTCATAGCTAGTTCAACCTCGCCCATTGTTAAGGTCGATCGGCTAAAGGTGTCTGGCGACTCCAGGTTGGTAATAAACAAATAGAAGACACCCTCACAGACGAGGCGAAAAAATGGTACTATATCTTAAAGGAATGCAGAATTGCGAGGAAGTTCATACTAGTCCAGTTCAGACACATATCTAGAGCAGAAAATTCGCGAGCAGATGCCTTAGCAAAGCGCGCTTGACCTCCCAGAAAGATCTCGACAAGCAGGCCTTTGTTGAGCACCTTTAGAGCCCCTCCCGAGTGGATCTCGGCGTGAAGAGGTCTCCCTGTCATGTCAGAGGCATTTGGATAGACCCCATTTGGGACTACCCAGTAGAGGAACTACTGCGAACGACCAGGCATCCGAGCTTAGGACAGTGCGCGGGGTTCATTCATCGGGGCCTTGGCGAGGTTTTTTCACCGTCCTCCAAGTGCATTGCTAGGGGAGACAGGCCTTCACGTCACAGGGAGGTACATGAGGCGTATGTGGAAATACATGAATTTCGGGCGGCGGGGAAAAGTCTTAAGGCGGGGGATATGCGGCCTGGCCTTCCAGAGATGGCGACGGAACTGGTCAAATGCAAAGTTTGTGAGAGCACGCGAAATCTCTACTCCCATCAGGAGCCGTTGACTTGAGTCCACAGAAGCCCCTAGCCTTTCAGTAGTGGGGGCTAGACTTATTGGGACCTCTGCCCATTGGAAAGGGCCAATGCAAATTCGTCATCGTAGCAGTGGATTACTTCACCAAATGGGCGACGAGCCCTTGGCTACCATCGCGGAGCAAGGTCACCTTGACTTAGTTTGGCGTGCCATAATATGCAGGTTTGGTATCCCGAGGGCCCTGGTGTCTGATAATAGGAAGCAATTTGACAATCCTAAGTTTAGGGATTTCTATGCCGAGCTCGGGATCAAGAACTCCTATAGTCCCCGACTATCCACAATCCCAATGGACATTTGAAGTCACCATCGGAACTCTTAAAGCGGCCTTAAAGACGAGTTGGGAAGATCTAAAAGGAAAATGGGTAGAGTACCTGCAGGGTGTTGTGGGCATACGAGACTGCGCAAGTCGACCTTCAGGAAATCCCCAGTCGCTCTGGCCTTTGTATGAGGCGGTAGCTCTGTCGAGATTAGTTAAATCCCGAGTTGGATTAGAGCGTGGAACATAGTGAGAGGCTCTCCACTGAAGCACAGACCTCCTAGTGTGAAAAGCGTGATTGGGTCAGAAGCGTCTGAGAAGACTGCAAGGAAGGCGATAAGGTACTACGACTAAGGGTCAAACCCGGGAGTTATAAGCACGTGACCTAATCTTAAAAGCTTCTACCTAGAGAAAAAATCCGACACACTTAAACTGGAACATTTATTTAGGAAGGCCTTGCTCATTATCTCGCGTCTATGAGACACAGTAACCGAACTCCAGACGGAAGAAGGAAAATTCTACACCTCATTCTTGGAATCTGGCACCTTAAAGGGTTTTATCAATAAACCTCGGATTGTGTCTTTAATAAAGTATCATCGGCTTTGAATAACGATGCGTATTGTTCGTTGATTGTTTTTAATATTCTTATGGGTCAAAAAAAAAAAAAAGGAAGAGCAGCTTGCAGGGTGATACACCGAGAAAAATTACACGCCTCGGAAGTACAGATTCATGCTTCAAAAAAAAATTTTTTTTTCTTTATTCCAATAAAGGTACAATCAATTACAATAAGCAGTTCCATCCCTTGCATCTTGGAAATAAAGCGCAAGCGGTTCCCTCAAGCTTCGTCTCGAAGAGGGGAGGGAAAGAGAAAAAAGAGTGCGACGAGAGAAAGGGAAAGAGGAGAAGGAAGGAGGGAGAGGAGAGGGAAAGAGGGAAGAGAGTGTGAGCGGGAAGGAAAAGGAGAAGGAAAAAGAGAAGAAAGAAGAAGAGAAAGAAGAGAAAAGAAAGAAGGGGAAAAAATAAGCGGTACTAAAAGTTGCTAAGTACACCACCCTCTCTGATGCATTCCCTGCTTGCAGTTCCGTCGCCAGGGCCCGAGGCTAGGGAATAGCACAACTCCCGTAAAGGGGCGGGGAAAAATCTCAGCTCCACAAACGAGAGGGCCATGAGAACCAAAGCGCCCGTCAGGATCTCGGCGGACCTCACCTTGAAGGCAGCCCAGCGACCTTAGCTTCGTCCCATATGAATTCGATTCGACAAAAAAGGGAAGAAGGTTCGAAGCATGAGCTCCATTGTAGAGGAGTCGCAATTTATAAGGAGGCCGGAGTGCTCGGAAATTCGCACAGTCGTTTCCAATTCTCCATAAGCCGTCCAATTCTCCATAAACCAGCATTAAAGACGCCCGCATCTTTCCAAGAAGTGGAAGTCCAATCGGCCGCACTCAGCAGCCTAGTTTCGAAGAGCTCGACTACTCAAATAAGGCCTGGTAGCCTAGGAGCAAGTTCAACTGGCCCAGTTAGCCCACGGGCCCTCGGCTTGGCTCGATTTTGAAGAAGCTATTTGCTGGCGCTAAGGCTGGTAGTCGAGGAGCAAGTTGGCTCGAACTGATTTAGCCACGGGCCTCGCGACAGTTTTGAAGAGCTCAGCGCTCGGGAAGGCCATATAGTAGTAAAAAACCCCGGTTCATTTCAGGCTGAGACTATTGCAGACCAGTAGCTCGATTCGAACAAGCCATGTAGCCCGCGGGCAAGTAGCCCGGGGCCCAGTAGCTCGGGAGCCCGATGGCAGTTCGAGCGAGGGTACGTAACACGGGCCAAATAGCTTTCGATTCGCATAGCATGGCTCGGGGGGCCTCGGCGCCCGGGGAGCCCGGCTATTTCCGGTTTGCGAGCTTGCGGCTCAAGGCCTCTCGGCGCTCAGAGCGAAGTAAGCCCGAGTTGAGGAAGGCGCAATGACTGGAAAGCGAATAAGCTGGTTCAAAAAAATTCTCGCTGACTCGGGAGCGAATAGCCCGGGAGCCGGTTGCTTCAGGCCAGTTAGTCCACGGGCCTCGGCCTTCCTCGTTTACAAAGGAACTATTTGCTCGAATGAGGGCAGCCTGGCCATAGATCCACGTGGAGGAAGAAGCATCAGGGAAGCGGTTACAAGAGAGAAACAAGAAAAAAAAAAAAAAAAGGCGATGAGATAGAAAATGAAGTATTCATTAAGAACGACATCACATATATCAAGGGTTCGAAGCCCAAAAAAAAAAAAAAAAGGAAAAATTATACAAAGGAGTTCAGGCGTCCGGCGCAAAAGTGGGAGTAGAAGGCGAAGAAGGGGAGAGGACCTCAGCCGGGGTGTTTGGCTCTCCAGAACAGTCGGCGGAAAAGGACTCTTTTGCCTCCTCGTCACTAGGGATATCAAAGTTAAGGTCGAGCAGATGAGCGTGTGACCCTCCTGCAGAAAGCAAGCCATCCGAAGCCCGCTTGAGTGCGGGCCTCATCCTCAGTCGTATAGCTCAGTCCCTCACGAACAACGGGTTTCACGCCTCTGAAGGTCCCCTCGTAACCCGTGGCACTCCTCGGTCAGGCGTTCAATAGAGTTCACAGCCTCGGAAGCCGTGGCGTGTCCGTCTAGCAGCCTTGGCTTTGTTCTGCAGCTCAATCTCTGCGACAGCGGAGTTAACTTGCCGAGTTACGTAAACCGTGCGGGGCGATTACCTTCGTCTGACTACTGGCTTCGATCACGGGCCTTTGCAGCCCATCCTGGCCCGCAATGGATCATCTGCGGGTAGCCTGCAGCTCATCCCTGACATCCCGAAGCTTGCCCTCGGCCACTCTTAAGCCATCTCGAGCCTTTTCCTCCCTACCCTCAGCCCGCGCTCACGTCGTCGTGGTATGCCTCAAGTCGGATCTGAGCTTCACGACCTCCTCCGTCATAATTTGCATCCGATCTCGCAATTCGGCTCGCTCAGAGGTAAGAGCAGCCACTCTCGCCTTGTAGGCTCTAAGCGGCACAGCGTGACCCTCGTTGATTTGGCTAGCACCGAACTCTTCAGATGCGCCCAGCCCTGCGGTACCCGACGTCGAGTCGACCGCATGACTCATTGCAAGATAAGCGGTCTGACAAGACATGGGAACTTCGGTAACCACGGAGGACCGAGGCAGGCCGCCGGCGGGCGGGCGCGCTGCAGTATCTTGAGATCGAGAATCTGCGAGAATGGGCGAGGCGCTCGTATGGCTCGGCGGTAGTAGCGAGTCCCCCGCATCTCCATCGGCCGGGCGCTTCCGCCCTGACTCTTCTACTCTCGAAGGAGGGACCGGCGCTTCTGCGTGGGGGACTCAAACATTATGGGCGCAACCTCCTAACGGAGGCTCGGTAGCCTCCCTCGAGGAATCTTTGGCCTTGCAACAAAGCACGAATGGAGGCTGCGAAGCTAGGAATTTTAGGAACCTCGCGGAGCGGCAGCACTTGACCACACTTCGAACATGGGTAGAAGGCGATGAAGAAGACGTCCCCAACCTCGGGACTTTACCCCAAGCCGGACAACCCTTCTCAAGGGAATCCAGAGTTTTCCGCTTCACGCTCTAAGACCTCTGAGACAGCGTCTCCACCCGAGCCAGAAGTTCTCCCTTAGTGGGCTTGACAGGGAGGCCGCGTGAAAACTCATAACGGAGGAGGAGAGGGCCTGAAGTAGCGGTAGAGGACCTCGGAACTGAGGGGATCAGGGAATATACGACTGATAAGCTCGAGTAAAGGCGCGGAAGACACTTGGCCAACCACGCTATGACCTTGTTTCGGGGCTGAGATCGGGGTGAATGCTGAAAAACACGGCCAGATGAAAATTAGGGCTTTTCACACCGCCCTCTGAAAGCTATCTTAGAGACTAAAGCGGAACTCACGTAGATTCTCGGGTGGTCGGGCGGTAAGACGTCTAAGTGTGCCCTTATCAAGTCGTACTCTAGCTATGACCCACTAACAAAAAGTAACTCTTGAATTTACCTTGGGAAGACGGGAGATCAGAGATGATCGGAACAATGACACGCTTAGATAGATAAAAGAAAGCCCTCGACTTCCTTCACACTAAAGAGGTCCGAGAACATAGCTATATTAGGAACACCAAGCCACTTATCCTAAAAAGCCAACGGCCCTATTCGAGAATACCCCGAAGTGGGAGAAAGTTGAAAGGGGCATACGTTGAAATGTTGCAAGACCCTTTTAATAAAGGGGTGTAAAGGGAAACGGAGGCCATTGTCGAAGGCCACCTCAAAGAAGCACACCATCTTTGGCACTTGGACCACGTAGGAGGTCAAAATGTCTAGAGACCAGACTTGGACACTAAAAGGGGGCCTATAACGCCTCGTGAAAGTTTTCCCATATAAGGCCCGTACTGCTAGGTCCCCCTTGCCCGGAGCATTACGCACGGGTGACCGGATATTCCGATCCACGGGATGTGTATCGTCAATTCTACCCTTGCCTTTACTCGAGGAAGGGAGGTTCCCGAAGTCTCAAGGAGCAACCACGGCTAAATAGTCGGAGGCACCCTTGCCATCTGAATCGGGTACAAATGAGAGGGAATCACCTTCTATGGGCAAAGAAGAAACGGCCAGGAACCCATGGGAGTATCGGATAACCAAGAACAAGACCTAGCAAGCTAGCCCTAGCGTCTACTATATTACTGAAGAGACACAGGAAAATAAAAGACG
The DNA here is from genome assembly GCA_016808115.1 of Tetrastigma voinierianum. Lineage (NCBI taxonomy): Eukaryota > Viridiplantae > Streptophyta > Magnoliopsida > Vitales > Vitaceae > Tetrastigma > Tetrastigma voinierianum. The sequence continues at coordinate 51,668 of JAEQBH010009752.1, read as the reverse complement.
CACCATTCCTAGGAACGAGCAGAAAGGGCTACCTGACGGTATCACAAGCGCGAAAGAGATTTTGAGCGGAAGGTGAGACGAATGAAGCGAACTCACGAAGAAAAGTAAAAGCACCAGCTCATCGGGGGGGCACAATGCTAACGGTCAGAGGATGTTCTCGAAGGAAACTAAAGGAACTAGAGGAAATGAGTGTGAAAGTTGAAAAGTCATCATTATCCACGGGACATTTGGCGTGAAAGCCACTAACGAGCCCGATACTGGCGGCCATATGGAAATCCTTTTTGATTGGCAAGCTTGGCCCTTGCCGCATTTCCTTGTAACCGAGGTACGAAGTGCTTGATTGGGTTTAAAAAATAGGCGCGCAGACCCACACACTAAGCCCAAGAAGTAGGCAGGCTCAGTGAAACACCCGGGCACATGGCACGACGAAACGGGGCTTTGGATTAGTTCGCCCTGAGACGATAACACGGATAGCCAAAAGCTGCATGCAGCCGTCAGATGAATCTCACTAACGAGGGATAAGATAATTCTCAATAAGCTGCTCCTAATTATCCCATGTGTCGACAGAGACCAAGGCGGGAAAATCCCCACCGTCAATGAGGAGAATCCTTATCATGCGTCGATTGGGAAGAGTATATCTTATAAATACGGACCACCCCATCGGTGAATGGTACGCAGAACATTTGCCCTCTAAATAGTTGATCTTTTCTCTCCACAGGAAAGAACTAACTTAGGCATCGGAGTGACGACAGGCGAGCCCCCGCCGATCCCCCTTTGTTACTTGTTTTTGTAGGGGCGGCGTCAGAGCCGTCGGACCGGCTCGGCGCTTGATTCAGTTCGACCCAACTGATCCAATGGCATCGGCCAGTTCCGATTGGAAAAAACATACGTAATATATATATATATATATATATATATATATATATATATATATATATATATATATATATATATATATATTTTCTTTAATTATCGATGCTCCCATGAAAAATCATTAATGCCCCTTCAAACCTTTAAAAAAAAAACTTTAACCACAAAGTCAAGAAATATGAATAGAATCGTGATTACAAAAAACCCATAATTATAGCCATTGTCATGTTCGAATTACATAGTTATATTGTGAGTGTTTTTTACTTTTGAGGGAATATAAGGAAAACCCAAAGCTCTGTGAAAGAGAGGAAGAAAAAACGGAAGAGGAAAATTTTATAAGTTTTTTTTTTGACAAAAGGTTTTTTTTTATTATTTATCTTTTTAAATTTCATTAAAATATTATATGAATAAATGATAAATTTATGTGTTCTTCATTTTTAAGTTTATTATTCATAATAATAATTTTAATTTATATTTAATATTAAATTTACTATTTTTTTTATTTGTTATTAAAGTTTCATGTTAAGTTGTTAACATTATATATATTTCTTAATTTATATAATATTTTGTAAAATATATTATATATATGTTATGATAATGATCAATGAATTTATTGAAATGTTTGTTGGTGTTATGTATTTTGTATTTATATTAAATTGATACCTTAATTTTGAGAGTTTGTTATGAAAATTGAAATACATATATTATTATGTTGGAAATTATAATTAAATTTTACATTTTTTCATATTGGAGAGATAATTATAAAGTTTGTTATATAATGAATCATATATTTGTTGGAATTTATTTTGACTTTTTTTATTCATACTATTATCATATATTAAAAATCTTTAATTTCTTCGCTAAAAAAAAATCTATATATAATATATTATATATAAAAAGGATAGATGTATAAAAATAAAATTGTATTTAAAAATATTATAGAAAAAGTTTATTATTAATTAAATATCATTTTATTTATTATTAAATGATGCATGTATCATATTTGAACTAAAATTAAGCCTTAGCACTCTCTCTTTCTCTATATATATGTATGGAGTGGCCTTTTTTTTCTTTTTTCTTACGTCTATTTATTCTCGTATAAACCCTTTTCACTTTGAAAATGTATTATTTTACAAGAAATTTGTATTTCACTCAAATTGTTAGAAAGTTATAGAAAGTTACACATATATTAAGATAACAATTGAAGCAATTTATACCATTGAGATTCGACAAGTGTTGCCCCCCTTATTAGCTCCTGGTCCACCATGATAATAGGCTTCATAGGGATTGAGTGCATAATGGCTCTCATGGGAATGGAGTATGTGATAGTTCATGTGGTGGTCGATGTTGAAAGGTTTGGCTAAGTCTGATTATTTGTTGAAGACTGAGCCTTTGCAAACTTTGCCTACTTCGACTAGGCTTTGGTTGGCGAGTCCGAGAAATGATATGCTCGATGTGATTAGGCCTTGGGCAAGTGATACGGGGTGTTCCTCTTTGAATGCTCAATATAGGTGTGTTAGGGGTTGGGCTTGATGCATCGGGCTTGGGTCCTCCTATCTTTGAGGAGCACCGCCATGCTTTGACTATTTGAAGTGGAGCTTATCTCATTGCATGCTCACTCTGCGAGTCACACCCCTTGCTTAATTAACGGATAATTGCAATATGTGAATATACAAGTCATCATTTGGATAAAATAACGGTTACTTAAACTTTATTGCATTGCAAATTAATAGCTCATTTTGGTTAAACCTACGAAAGAAAATGAGTTTTCATAGATTTATTGAGAAATTTTATTAAATGTTGATAAAAGCATTATGAGGCAATAATTAATCAAAGAAAAACCTTTAAAAAGATTAAAGAAGTAACTAATCCATTTCTACATATACAATATAATATTACATGATATCTGAAAATATCATGTAAAATTTGTAAATATGCTTAATATTAAAATAATTTACTCAATCTTAAAAGACAACATATGTAATTATTTTTTATTTTAAAAATATTTATAATTTTTTTATGAAATTTTAAATAAATTTTCAATAATCAATGAAATAAAATTTGACATATGGTAATTAAAATTAATTTAAATAATCAAATTATTATAACGGGGATTAAAGCTTGAATTGTTTTTACACTTTCTAATTATCACTGTGTAGCGCTGTCAAAATCACGAATAATAAAACATAAAATTAGATGAAAGAAAACAACTACGACATCCATCCCCGAATCTTAAAACATAAAATTAGATGAAAGAAAACAACTCAGCTAAGAATAAGAAACTAGTAGTATTACTTGGGTTCACATAGGATCGATCCTTCAGGATTTATTTTTCCGTTTCAGGTAAGTTTCTCTAATGTATAGATTTTTTGTTGCAGAATCTCCGAACATTTCAAAGAAAATCATATTGGGTAGTCCTCTCTTCCTATGCACTTGTTTGTTTATACTTATACATGCATGTACCAAAAATTTTCTAAACTGCCTGACCTCCTTCCTCTCTTTTTAATTACAGCCATTGCTGCAGGAGGACTTGGGATGTTACTTGCCGGCATTCTTATAATCTTCAGCTTCAAAAGAAAAACAATAGAACATAGGCTAATGCTGAGATCGCACGCTAATCAAAACATTGAGGAATTTGTTAGGAATTGTGGATCTCAAGCTCCCAAGAGGTATAGTTATTCAGATATTAAGAAAATGACTAATTCATTTAAGGATAAATTAGGCCAAGGTGGTTATGGTGGCGTTTACAAAGGCAAGTTAGGTAATGGTTGCCTTGTTGCAGTCAAACTCCTCAACACATCCAAAGGGAATGGTGAGGAATTCATCAATGAAGTTGCAAGCATTAGCCGGACTTCTCATGTCAATATTGTTAGTCTTTTGGGGTTTGGCACAGGTGTGGCAAAAAAGTTCCTCATCTATGAGTTTATGAGCAATGGGTCTCTTAGAAAACTTTCTATATGTGAGCCCCTTTGAAAATGACACTTGGGATGGGAGAAGTAGTACCAAATTGCAGTTGGGATAGCTAGAGGACTTGACTACTTACATTGTGGGTGTAGAACAAAGATATTACATTTTGATGTGAAACCTCACAATATCCTTCTAGACCAAAATTTTACTCCCAAGATCTCTGATTTTGGGCTTGCGAAGTTATGCCTACGAAAGAAAGTATTGTATGTCGATGTCATCGTAGCTAGAGGAACCATTGGGTATGTTGCTCCAGAAGTATTCTGTAAAAATTTTGGTCGAGTCTCCCACAAATCGGGCGTTTATAGCTATGGAATGATGATTCTAGAAATGGTTGGAGGAAGAAAAAAGGGCAATGTGTCACAAACTCACTCTCTAGACCCCATCATCATAAGGGAAGGATCCCTCAGTAGACAGAGAGCCCCTCAAGCCCATATATAAGGAGAGGGAATGTTTTAGAGAGTGATGGAGACTTCTTTGACTAGAGTTATGTGGAAGGTTCTAGAAGACCCTGGAGAAGTCTACACAATTGTAGAAGATACTGGAAGTGTCCACACATGTGCGGAAGAGTGTGGAAGAATATGGAAGGATGTGGAAGACCATGGAATGTGGGAGAGTAGTCTAGAGTCTTCCATGGTAGTCTTGTAAATACATGTACATGGTAGAACATTATAGAATTCTCTAGGTTAGTAGAGAACCTTCATAGGTTCTACACACTTCAAATTGATGTATCTGAGGAGGTGGTGACTCATATGCAACCCACTTAAGTCAACTCAACCAACCACCAAGTTGAGAGCTTCTCTTAGCATTGTAAAGAGTTCTTTCGTCAATAGAGAGTTTCTTCCTTCCAAGTGTTCTCTTGAGTTCCATTCGCTTCCAAGGCGTGGGTAGAAGCCGAGCATAGCAAGCAAGGCGAGTTGGAGGTTGACTTAGCAACATCTGAGGGGCGAGTTGTCTAAGTGCCACACGGGAGCTTAGCGGGAAGACTAAGTCCATGACAATTGGTATCAGAGTTTGGTTGTGACGTGTGGGAGTAACTTGGAGAATACGATGGCAGGCTCTCATGTGGAGGAAGGTTGTGAGCAAGTCTGGGGTAAGGACTCTGGTCCTTCTACACGGGGTCGGAAGGGCCAGTTCTTGTGTGATGCATTTCTAGCCCGAGGACTGATTTGTCGGGCTAGAGTTAGATTATGTGAGACACCAGGGAGGGGATTGACCTTTTGGAGCAAAGCATGGAGAAGGTCGTGGAGGATCTCAAGGTGCAGATTCAAGACCTTCAAGAGGGGATGCAAAGCTCGCCGGTTCACGCTGTGTCACACGAGGAGTTCATGACTTTTCAAGACAATGTCTTGAGTATGCTCGCTAGCTTAGAGTCAAGGGTGGAGGTCCTGACCAAGCATGAAGAGGAGCTGAGGCATGAGGTGGCCATTTATAAGACAGCATTGTCGGCTCGCGTTATGGCTACTCACGAGGCACCAGGGTGGAGGTGCTAAAGCCACACACGTTTAGTGGGCAACGGGATGCCAAAGAGTTAGACAACTTCTTGTGGCTAAGGCTGGTAACGAGCCGAGCCGAGCCGAGCTTTGAACATTTCGAGCTAGGCTTGTTAATTTATGAGTGAGCTCGAGCCCGAGCCGAGCTTTTGAACGAGCTTAAAATCAGGCTCAAGCTTGGCTTGATTTAAAAAAACTTGGCTTGAGCCTCATTAGGCTCGTTTCCATACTGAACGAGCTCGAGCTTAACCTCGAGCTCAAGCTAATCCAGAGGCCTATACAAGTTTGTATTTGTAATCAGTACTCAAGCTTACCAGTCCTATATACTTTTTAACTTTTTGTAATCACGATAACAAATCGTCAATTAAAGAAATAATTTTCTATGGGATTTGTTTTACCTTAGTTCATTTAGCAATTGATGCTAAAGTTGTTAAAGCCACCTCCTTCAACATTTGTTTCCCTTTCTGGATTACGCAGAATTCCACTGCTGAAACAACTTGCAACTAAAAAATTATGAAATAGAATTAAAATAAGTAGAAATTGCAGAGTGAAGAAATAAGATACTTGAAATCATTGAATAAGAAACATGATTGGTTTTAATCAATTATCTAAAATAAAAATAGCCATATCAACAAGATCACGCCAAGCAAACTCATTAGTAACAACGAGAAACTATTTGGCAATATCTTTGCACATGGATTAAGTTGGCGGCCACCCTCGACTACAGCTGCATGATTAATTTCAAGACCCTTAAACTACCCTTGCTTGGATGGAGATCGAGTCGCCACCATGTCGGCGAGGTCGGCCCAAATTTTCATACCGGCGGTGGCGGTGGCACTCACGGCGTTACACCGTGCGATGCAGCGATCCAGTCACCGTCCTTGTTTCCTCTATGTGACCCACTTACGATCACCCTTGATGCCTTTACCCATACCACGCCCTAGATCACGGGTTAAGTCGATACCGATGTCAAGGGCCCCAAATACCCCGGTTGAGATTGGATCCTAGTTCATCAGGCTGAATTGATCGTATCAAGGGGTCCGTGCATTTGGCCCTCAATGCTACTCAAGATCGGAAAACCTTGTCTAAGCTCATGGCCGCGACCTCTTATAGTTTCCACAGGGCCCAAATACCCTCATATTTGTAATCAGTTCTTGTACACGGATCGACCTATACGTACCAATAGGTCATACCCAGCATCCATATCCCGGCCCCCGTCCTTTGCCGGCACCTTCTTCACGCTATCCCCACCTTTGGAACATACCATACGCCGACTTCACTTGTATCGTGGGTACATTTCATTCTGGGGATCACACAGAGATCTAGTCTGGTCCCCCAGTGACGGTGTGGGATTCACTCGAGCTCCGGCCGTCTTACCGTCGACACCTCCTTAAACCGTGATTCATGCATTTGCCATCCATGTCACTGGATCTAGAGCTTGAGGATCATTACATCGATATCCGGGACACATGACCTGGGTATTTCACTCCGGAGCGCTGAGTTGGGATACGCGCCCGGTGAAGACCCGGATCCTGCCAGGCCCGGGCCAGTGGCGGGAAGCCTCGTTCGACGGATGGGTCCTCTTTGCCGAGCCGGGGCTTTCAAGCCGGGCCGAGCCGAGCCCGAGTGACCAGTTTATCAAGCCTAAATTAAGGCTCGAGAAGCTTGGCTGGTTGGCTCACGATCTAAGCGTAGAGCTTTTACGGCCAGAGGCAGAGGCCATGCGGAGTAAACTGGCTCGTTACCAGCCTACTTGGCACATGGAGGTACTTTGGGGCGTGTAGCGGCCAATGGGGCAGCAAGGGTTACTCAACTGCTGGAAGCACCTTCAGATGTCTGACTCTACATGGTGGGCGTAGAATGTTCTTAGAGATAGAGAAGGGGACGTGCACCATAGACACATGGGCAGATTTCAAGAGAGAAATCAAGAAGCAGTTCTACCCGGAGGATGTGGAATACTTGGCACGGAAGAAGGTCAAATATCTCAAGCACACTAGGTCGATATGCGACTATGTAAAGGAGTTCTCCTCCATAATGCTTGAAGCTCCAGGTATGAATGAGAAAACTCTTCTCTTTGAATTCATGGACAACCGCAAGGATGGGCAGAGCAGGAACTAAGGAGAAGAGGAGTGCGAGACCTAGCAACTGCAATGGCAGTCGCCGAATCCTTAATGGATTATAAGGAAAGCAAGTCTTCTGATGATGAGGGCTCAGAGGTTAGCCACAGCAAAAGTGGGGGAGAAGAGCAGCACGGATGGGGGAGAAGAGGTGCCTGCGATTGCCCGGTATGTTAGACAGGTGCCTACATTCGGGGAAGATAAAGGTAAGCGCAAGCGGCAGGGTCTGTGCCAGTACGAGTGCTTCCTATGCGATAGTCCCGCATTGACAAGGGAATGTCCTAAAGGAAGCGCTCGGTGCCCTTATCGAGAAAAAATGGGAGGCGGCGGATTCTGCGCCTAGGTTCGATACGGATGATAGGCGCCCTCGAGTCATGCAGCTAATGCAGGAGCGAGAGCCCGGAGGGAGCGAGGCGAGAGGTAGCCAGCCCACACAGGGACAAAATCCTTAAGGATAAGGAGAAGTCAATGGGTAAAAAGGTAGGACACTCCAGGCCTCGACCAAATGGGTTCCAGCAAAAGGCTGAAAGCTCGCGGGAAAAGGAGGTAGAGACTATCCTAGCTGAATGGGTCATTAGGAAACATGGAGTCCCTCCAGTGCGAGAGTACCTAGTTCGATGGAAGGGTATACCAAAGCGGAAGGCTAGTTGGGAGCGAGAGGATGCGTTGGGCAAGCTCGCAGATTAGAATCGATGGTTTGAGACTGAGGTATCGACGGGGTTATTGATGGCATGGGTGGGGGAGAGTGTCACAAACTCACTTTCTAGACCCCATCATCATAAGGGAAGGATCCCTCAATGGGCACAAGAGAGCCCCTCAAGCCTATATATAAGGAGAGGGAATGTTCTAGAGAGTGATGGAGACTTCTTTGACTAGAGTTATGTGGAAGGTTCTAGAAGACCCTGGAGAAGTCGACACAATTGTAGAAGATGATGGAAGTGTCCACACATGTGCGGAAGAGTGTGGAAGAATATGGAAGGATGTGAAAGACCATGGAATGTGGGAGAGTAGTCTAGAGTCTTCCATGGTAGTCTTGTAAATACATGTACATGGTAGAACATTCTAGAATTCTCTAGGTTAGTAGAGAACCTTCATAGGTTCTACACACTTCCATTGATGTGTATATAAGGAGGTGGTGGCCTCATTTGCAACCCACTCAACTCAACTCAACCAACCACCAAGTTGAGAGCTTCTCTTAGCATTATGAGGATTCTTTCTTCAATAGAGTTTCTTCATTGATGTTCTCTTGAGTTCCATTCGCTTCCAAGGCGTGGGTGAAGCAGTTCATATCCGAGTAAAGCGACGAGAGGTTGGCTTACTTGACATCAGAGGCGAGTTGTTTAAGTGCCGCACGGGAGCTTAGCGGAGACTAAGTGGCGACCGTGGCCACGATGGACAATACCGGTGGGGCTATATTTTCCCCATTGGATTTATAAGCATCTCGAGCAAGAGGAAGCTGATCTAGGAGTACTAGAGGGCGTTGAGAACAAAGAGGAAAATGAAGTTACAAGGAAGATGATAGTAGTGGGTTTGTGGTGCATACAAACAGATCCATCGTATAGGCCATGCATGAGTAAGGTGATTGAAATGTTGGAAGGAAACGTAGAAGCCTTGCAAATCCCACCAAAACCTTTCTTATCTTCTCCTCCAAGGTTTCCATTGGAATCTTAGTCGCTAAATCCAACAACATCATAATCATGTTACTACAATTTTGTGTATTCATTGTTAATCAATCAAACTAGTTGATAAGTAACACCATTCCGCATGAAGATTTTTGACAATCAGATTATTATTTACATTACATCAGTCCCTTCAAATTAATGAAGCTTATGAGAATTTGTGGATCGTGGACTGGAAAAATCAAGAACGTATCACATATTCCAAACTAAATCTCTTGCTACTAAGAATGAATTGCAGCTTTACTTAGTGTTTTATAAATGTCTCGTTTGTAGTTGCGTAGCGAATTCGTCCCTACCTTTATTGTTTGAATACACCTATGAGTAGGGTTTCATTGCACTTTTTATCTTTTCCTCTCTTTCTCTCCCATTCATGGGATCTTCCCACCAGTTCAACTTCATCCTTCCTCCCTGTGCATCTTCTATATTTCCCAATATTCCCTTCTTTTCTCCCATCGTTTCCTCCTCTCTATGCCATATAGCTAAACAAACTCCACTTTTGTCTGACTTTGAGTATGAGCATGAATTGGGGAAAATTGAACACCCTTTCTAGGTCTCTGGTCATCAACCTGAGCATTTCATGTGATCATTCTTTCTTCAAGCTCGACTGTGATGTAGGTGGATATGCCACCATAGAGTTGATTACCTAGAAATATTCTATCCTAAAGATTGTTACATTGAAGAATGCGTTGTCGTTGGAACCTCTTGTTTGTCCCCAATCTTCTGACATGGATTCATGATTAGTGCCCAAAAAGTGCTATTTTGAGCCCTATTTTTAATAGGTTTTGAGTGCTTTGTGTACTAGTATTACCTCAATTAACCAATTGACATGTTCGGGTCCCTATTGTACTTGATCGCATTCGAAATTTGTTTGTAGTTTTACGGGAGTGACAAATCGCCGTGTCAATCCAATCATAACAAAGTCGGGTTGATTTCTATCAATTTCATATGGTTTTCTATCAATTTCAACAAGCCGGGAATGAAGAATATCAAAGCAAGAAGAAATGGAATAGTGTAGAGGGAATAGTAGCAGCAGGAGCAATGGAACAGTGAATTTTTGCTCTTATTTGGAATTTTCGCTATCATAGAAAGTGCGTATAGCGAAAATTTCAATTTTAGCTATGGCGGAATACCGCTATGATAGCGAAAATCCCAGCGTGCATAGCGAATTATGCCATACATTTGATCAAAGCGACTCAGTTTTGGTTTTCTCCTTTCTACCCTTGTAATAGCTTTTGTTTTTGGTTTGTTTTTGTAATTTCCCTTGCTCTGAGCCGTATATAAGCTAGAGTCAAGGTTTGTAACAATCAATCACTTCATCAATAAATTTTTAGAGAAGCTTTTAGCTCTCCTGTTTTCCCGCTTCTTCTCTACTTCATTTTCTTTCCCTTTCTTTTCCATTTTCTCGGCTACCAAACACTCCTCTGAGGATGACAACTCAGAGGATGCTTGGCTAGACCTCTTCCTCCTTGAAGAGGAGGAGGGGCTGGCACAGCCTAGGATTTGAGGAGTAAGGCGACGATTACTCGTTTTTACTTGCAGCATTTATGGGTATTTATGTTCTGTTCTCACCTTAGGTTAAAATCTTACAGGCACACCCTCACTAACGTGTATTTAACCAAAGCTTTTTTGGTTAGTGGATGTATCACTAGATCTGTTATCCAGGTTAGTTATTCCTATTAGTTCTTTTGTAGGGTAGGTTTTGAGATATGATATCACTGTTATGAACATTTATGCCCAGTTAAATGCTATGTTTCAAAAGGGAAAATCATATTGTTTAGTTTTTAAAGCTAAATGAAGATCGGTTCGGGAAATGACTATATAACGTGAGGAAAAATACCCGAGGACATGTTGGTTGCCTTAAAGCCCTAAACCAATGGCCTGACACTTCAAGGGGTTCTATTTTACAGTTTTCTTTACTTATTTTATTTTGTCGCACACGTCAGCTCCTATTTTTGCAAGCCTTAAAATCCAAATTAAATTTGCAGTTTAAGCACTTCACTATTAGTCATTTGCATGAAAGCCCATCCCACAGGTTCGACCTTAGAACCCATTATCTTTGCATTAGCTTAGGCTACGATAGGAAGAACTAATTTATAAATTTTGTTGATTAAAGGCACCTCGTAGTACGAATCGATTCAACGAATCTTCAAGTATACTTCCAACTATGAAATGGTGCCAATCACTCATACTTACAATTTTTCCTCCGTCGATTCCTGAATCTTACAACTTTTCTTGCAAGATGGATAACAAGCTCCACCAAGCTAATTTAGCAACTCACACATAATTAATGTGGCAAATGAAACTTGCAAGCAGATGAGGAAATAGGGAGAACGGATTCATATTTTTTTGAGAGAAGTGTAGAAGCAGTTATGCCTTGATAAAGGAGTCGAGAGGAAACGAGACATGCTGGAAAAATACCTTGATGGATGTTCTGCGCTCTGGTTTTATATACAGAGATTAGTTACAGGGTTTAGTTATAGCTCAAGAAGTCTAAAAAGGTCTAAACATCTAACAAGTTTAAAGAATGTAAGCTTACTATTTCTCATCATAGGATACTATTTCGGCCTCTCTAGTTTTTGTGCGGAGGGTTGGAATAGATTCTCTAGGTTCTGGTAGGCCTTTGGGTGGTTCTAAAACTCTAATGGACTCCTACGCATCGAGGCACCCCACCTTAATCGGTAGGCTTTTTGATGTTATCCTTCTTGAGCCCCCTTTCCCTCTTTCCTTTTTTTTTTTTTTTTTTTTTTTTGTGTGTGGTTTTGCTGCTGGCTGGCACTATTGTGAGGCCCCTGCTCTGGCCTGGCCTGGCCCCGGCCCTGCGCTCGGTGTTTGATTCAGACAAACTATGTAGCCGTTTTAATACAACCGCTTGGTTGTAACTTGTAAGGACATGAATGTAATGATGAATGTCGTTTGGCACAGTCAATAAAATTGTACTTCTTTGAAATTTGTAATACTTTGTTCCTATCTCGTGTTTAACGCCTTATTTTCTATCTCGAGGCGGGGCCCGATTAGATTTGGCCATTGGCTAGGAATGATCGTTGATCGGGAGAGTGGAATGGCTTTGGGTGGGGGCCCAGCCAGTTAGGATAACGAGGCCCTGTCTGGCCCATGACAACCCATCGTGCCCTAGGAGATGGGCGTCGCCAGACGAAGCGGCGAAATTGAGGGTCGTGTCGCATTTAATGCGCCGTGGAACCTTAGGCGGTTGGTATGTAGGGAGCCATCATTGGGTTTTTCCGTCTCTTATTCTTATCATTCTCGGGTTTACACTCCCTCCACAAGTTCGAAATCTTCTACAGATATACTATAGCGACTTTGCATTCTTTTTTGAATCGTTCTTCCAGACGCTTACTCAATTCCATGCTTTCAGGTAATTACTATTTCCCTTGTAGATATGTTGAATCTCTGTTAATGGCTTTTTTCTGACCGTGGGAAGGTTTAGGGTGAGGGTAGGTCCAGAACCTATTAAAACCGAGCGGTTCTCGCCCAGGTTTGATGGTTTTGAGTTTTTAACCAGTTTGTTATGTGGCACAGGGCTGATCACCCAGTTCCTCTCCCTCCATCCCGATGCCTTGTAGGATAATGAGAATTGGGAAGAAACTTCCACCCGGTCAGTGCGCCAAATGGGGCCTACGTGGAGCAGTTACGCAAGCGACATCGTCTAATCCTTGACAATAGAGGAGTTGAGAACCTATTGCGAGATCCTTGATAACATTGTCTTAAAGTTGATGGAAAAGCCGGACGAGTCCACTCTGGGTGGAGAACACAATGCCTTGTTTTTTACCAGAGAGCAACTCACGGTCGGGCTTCGTTTCCCGGTGCCTACCCTCGTTAAGCAGTTCCTACATTTTACCCAGGCACCTCCGACCCTTATCCATCCCAATACTATTCGGATATTAACCGGTTGTAGCGTGCTAAATTTCTTATACCAACTTGACCTTTCGCTGGTCGAGATTTATTTTATCTATGCCTTAAAGGTCGGTTAGGGTGGCCGGTTGTCTATGTCGGTCCGGAATGCGCGGTTGCAATTTGTCAACGGACTCCCCGATGCACCCTGGGGCGAGGTGAAGAGCACTTCTAGTAAGGGGCCTTGGGATGAAGACCCGGGTTCAGGCTTCCTTTTAGGATAGCGAGTGGTCTTTTCCAGTGTCTTTTGGTAATGGGTTTTTAGTTCTTGGCGATGTATGTGTGTAAGTTTTTATAGTATAGTGAATCTAGATTAGCTGGAGTGCATGAGAGAAATTTGGAAGATGATCTGGTTGAGTGGGTGGAGAAAGCAAACCGAAGAAAAGATTCGTATTTGTTGGAGGTTCAGATGGGAGGCATCATTATAAGGTTCTCCGGCTTTAAAGAACTTAGAAGTGAGTTAGAAGCACAGCCCGGCTTACTACAACCTCCACTGTGATCCCGCGCCTCTTGCCTTCCAGAAGTTGTTGTTGGGAACATTTTGTTAATCTTGATCTGTTGTGTAATATCGATGTGTATCCCGACATCCCGGAGGAGGAGATCGAAATAGCGGATCGGAGATCAGTGGCTCGGTCCTTGTCAGGGTCGTTTGCCTCTAATAGCGGGGGTTCTGGGACAGCTCAACCATCGCTTAGACGTAGTAAAGGGGGTGGTCCACTTGAACGCCTTCTTTTGCCTAGCAGGGGAGGAAGGTCGCTAGAAGTACTAAGGTTAAAGAGAGGCAGCCGGGCGGATCTTTGACACCAAGTGAAGGACTTTATCCCTTGGGTCGAATCACGAGATCTAGCCAACCCTCAGTTTTGAAGAGAAGAGAAGAGGAAGAGGAATGACGGGGTTATGACTATTATCTTTGCGGGGAAGTGGGGCGAAAGAAGATCAACGTGGGAGGCGGGCGCTGCGACTGGGTTGTCGAATTGGCCGAGACTCTGGTTGGCGCTAGTTTAAACGAGCAATTATTATTCGGGTTAGCCAGACGGAGGATCAATGATCGCCTTGACATAGGGGACGCCGTCTTGTGGGAGGCCGTTCCGGCACCGTCCGCGCTTTAAACGATTCTTCCTCCTGCTCAAGTTGGGAGCCAGTCGGGCAGGTCTAAGGTTACCCGTACATGGTTGAAGAGGCCAAAGCTTCCAGACCGGATAATAACGAATTCCTATCTGCCCGCTTGCGGCTCGGCTCCCCCGAAGGAGGAGGTATCGGCTCGAGGTACGGAAAGGCGTTAAGCGCATTGTTGTCCGTTGTTGGGCGCCTTTGCAAAGGCGAATCCGCGCGGTGACAGTCTAAACGATTTATCGGTGATACTCGGATCTTGGAGCGCCGGGCTAATGTTGGCTGAAGGCGAAGATTACTCTGTGACCATTCCTGCTGGCACTAACAAAGAAGACCTCTAGCAGATAATTGAGGATGGAATCTGGATCCGCTGGCATGGCTACATCGATCATCTAAGCGGTAAGATAGTGAGCCCTTATTTATAACACTAGCATCGAGACACGAGTACTGACGCGTTTTTATTATATTTCCTCTCATGCAGTCGCTGCCATCCGAAACATGGCCCTTCAGCATCATGACTTTGAACTCCGGCTGAGAGACGCGGAGAGGCTCCGGCTTTGTTCGATCAGGCTTTACGGTCGGGGCGGATGCCTCTTTGAAGGAGGCTCGACTTTCTTCCCGGCAATGGGAGTTGCGAGGCCCAAAGGCTATGGAAAGGCGGTCCGTTACCCCGAGGAAATAGAAAGGCGCCGCCCGGCCTTAAGCGGCTATGGTAGGTTAGAGATTGATGCAGGTGGTGCGGGCTCAGATTAGACGCCGAGGCGGCTCGCGTTAGGGATGTCTTAGTAGGCACTAAGGATGCTCGTTGAGAGGCGGATTCAGGCCTTGAAGCGCCCGAAGCAAGCCTTAGTCACCGCGGAGGAGGCCCATCGAAAGGCGGATGAAGAGAATAGTCGTTTGACGGATGAACAACTGTCTTTTCTGATGGAGCTGGAGGTTACCAGGGACGATTTTGCGACTTTCCGGGAGAAGACTTCTGCAGAGAAGATGGCAATGGAAGCGGAATTCGATGCAAGCAGTGACGTGATCTTCAACTACGGGTATGGCTGCTGTGCATTTGCGCACAACATATGTGGGAGTGAGCCTGCGGTCCCGAAGTCGGGATGCCGAACCGATTGACTCCTCGACTCTGAATTTTTATGAATCCTTGATGCCCCCAAGCTCTTCATCTGTCTTTCCCGCGGTTGAGCCTGTTGAGACTTTTGAGAAAGATTTGTCAGCCAAGGATCTCTCGGCTGCTGAGGGTGGAGTAAATATTCCGCCGGGGTCCCCGGCTAGATCAAATAAGGAACCCAATGTTGTAGCCGAGGGCTAGGGCTCGAAATTATCACT
The DNA here is from genome assembly GCA_016808115.1 of Tetrastigma voinierianum. NCBI lineage: Eukaryota > Viridiplantae > Streptophyta > Magnoliopsida > Vitales > Vitaceae > Tetrastigma > Tetrastigma voinierianum. Next base: position 36,194 of record JAEQBH010009752.1, on the reverse strand, counting down.
CGTTCGTCGAGCGCGCTTTCTTTGCAAGACACTTTACTTTCCGTTTTTGTATCTTGACATTCTGAAAGGCATTTTATTTTCTGCTTTTTGGGTAAAATACTTCCTCGAGGCTTAGCCGAGTGGCGTAGGGTTATAATCGCCCCGATTGGATGGGATATCTTATTCTGCAATACCCGCCCAAGATTTTATGCTGAGAGTTGAGTGATATTATCCGGGGTGCAGCTGGGAATTAGATAATGGGCGGATAGGTCTCCTTTGTCTTTGTGTCATCAGTTCTTAAGTGACAGCGGAATATTGACTATCTTTGAAATTTGGATAGGTCATTTTAACGCCATGTCAAGACTTTAGTTGCTTGATTAGATGTTATCTACAACGAGGCAGGTCAGGTCATTTCTTGTGTCATCCGAACTTTAAGTTTGACCGATTAGATGTGATCTAAGTGAAATGGACGAATCTCATTTCCTATGCCATCCGGGCTTTAGGTTGACCAGTTAGATGTTATCTGAACTGGGTCGGACATGTCATTTCTTGCACCATCCGGGCTTTAGGTTGACCAATTAGATGTTATCTGAACTGGGCCGGACAGGTCATTTCCTGCGCCATCCGGGCTTTAGGTTGACCCTGTAAGAGGAGAAAAATGGACGACATATGCGTTTGATATTAAATCATTCTTTATTGATAATACCTCTTAAGATGTGTAGCGTTCTACATTCTAGGTACAGGGGTTCCATCAAGTTTGTCTAAGGCGTAAGCCCTGGATTCACTGGCTCGTGTTACAAGATATGGTCCTTCCCAGTTGGGTTGGAACTTTCACACTTGTCGGGTCGATTGTATTTTTCGAATACTTTCTTAGGACGGGTCCACTGATTGGAGCGTTCGAGGAAGCGACCCGTTTGTGTAGATTGCCCGTCCCGGTATTTGGTAGGGCGCTATGCGGATTGCTGCTGATTCTTGCAATTCATCGACTGTGTCAAGATCCTTGATCATTAAATCTGCATTCCCTTGTTTGGGGATGTTTGTCCGGATGGTAGGCATACCGATTTCTATGGGGATTATAGGTTCCATCCCATAAGTGATTGTGAATGGGGATATACTGGTTGGTTTGCGGGCAGTAGTCCGGTAAGCCCAGAGTACCCTAGGGAGTTCATCCACCCATTTGCCCTTAGCTGAATCCAACCGTTTCTTCAAGGCTATCAATAGGGTTTTGTTTGAGGCCTCTGCCAAACCATTGCTCTGCGGATACCGAGGGGTGGAGTATAGATTTTTTATCTTCAATTCTGGCGAGTTTCGATGGGCCGGTGTTGTCGGGTGGGACCAGTTGTCATACACAATTGATGCAGGGATCTTAGGAACCGGCCTCTGATATTTTCAGATGCCAGGTGACATCTATCTTTGATCGAGGAGAATGCTTGACCTCGATCCATTTGAAATGATCGGTGGCCGCTGATAACCGTTTTTGGGTACGGGGCGGCGACGGTGGATTCGACTATATCGATCCCCCGGGCAAAGGGCGGGAGCTCGAGATGTGATCGAGGATCTTCTGCCGTGATTCGGGAAGGCAGTCATTAGCGGCGATCGCATTTTCTAGTATAAATGGCGGCGCTCCGACCCTCATGGTTGCTTGATAGTACCACCAGTGAGGGCACAGTGGGCCCAGGTTCCCTCACAGCGGGATATTACATATTCCTTCATCTTGCCGATTCTGCTAACCGTAATGACCACCTTTCGAGCGTCGGGTATTCGGATAGGGGCGCTAGGATCGTTTGAATAGTTGCCCATCAAGTAAGGAAAATCTAGGTGACTAAACCTGAAGTTTGTGGGCCTTATCTCTCTTACCGGAGGCGGCACATTGCTTAGATATGGCGAGGAATGGAGATTCGATCCATGAAGAGTTCTTATCCACCTGATTTACTTCTTGAGGATGCAATTGAAGAGTGGCTGATGTGGTAGATGGCGGGAATATAGTTTTGGTGATTGGCGGGGTAGCCCGCGGAAGCGAGGCTATGCCGCTTTCGTTAGGTCCACGAGATATGCTCCGACTTGATATCGAAGATTGCTCAATATTTGTTCACGGCATACATATTTCACCATTCGAGGTCTCGGGATTGAATTCTTCATTAGCGATGCGACCACCAGCCCAGGAATCCTTTGGACGAGGAGCTTCTTGGAATGAGAGTGGGTTTCTTGGTCGAGCAGAGCTAGGATGGCCTCGTACTCTGATTCATTGTTAGAGGCATTAAATCATATCCGGATTTCTTATTCAATCTTATCCCTGGATGGGGATTTTAACTTTAAACAGATGCCCGCCTCGGTTTATGCGGGCGCCCGTCGATGTTAAGCGCAATCACCGTCCCGAGTATCCCAGGACGTGTTTAGATTGGGAGTTATGATATCAAATCTACCGGCGCACATCCCTTTTTAAAAGCCTTGGCTTGTATTGGATGTCATACTCGCTTAGTTTGATTGCCCAGCGAACCATTCTTCTCGATAAGTCGGGCTTATGTATGGTGCTTCGGAGGAGGGAGGTCGGTTAGTACAACAATGGGATGCGCCTGGAAATAGGGGTGAAGCTTCTTGGCTGCTATCCGGAGGGCTAAGGTGGCCTGCTCAACATGATTATACCTGGTCTCTACATCGACTAAAGATTTGCTGACGAAGAACACAGGCCTCTGTTTTCCGTTTTCATTCTCTTTGAACAATGCGGCACTGACTGCTGTTTCTGAGACTGCCAAATAGACGAAGAGAGTTTCACCGGTGTCGGGACTTGCGAGAATCGGGGGTTCGGCTAAATATTGCTTGATCTGGATAAAGGACCGATCACATTCTTCAGTCCATCCGGCTCGATTAGCTCCCTTAAGGGTGGCGAAAAATGGCTTTAAGAAGTCAGTAAACCGGGAAATAAATCGCCCCAAGGCAGCTAATCGACCTGTTAGTCCTTGCACCTATTTTCTAGAGCTTGGGGCTGGAGACTCTAGAATGGCTTTAAGTTGGGAGGGGTTGGCCTAAATCCCCCTCTTAGTCATCATGAATCCCAGGAACCGACCTGCGCTGACCCTGAATGCACATTTTGCAGGGTTGAGTTTCATACCATAGGTCCTGAGGAGGTCAAATACCTGCTGCAAATGAGTAGCATGATCTGGTTGCTCCTTGGACTTTATCAACATATCATCTATATACACTTCCATAGTTTTTCCGAGCAATGGCCGAAACATCTTGGTTACCGGTCTCTGGTAGGTGGCCCCAACATTCTTTAACCTGAATGGCATCATGTTATAGCAGAAGAGCTCGTGGGGGGTGATAAAAGATGTTTTCTCTGCATCAGGCGGGTACATGGGGATCTAATGGTAACTGGAGAATGCATCTAGAAACGATAACATGCCATGCCCGGTAGATGTGTTGACAATCTGATCTATCCGGGGTAGTGGGAAGCTATCCTTGGGACACGCGTCGTGAAGATCCGTATAGTCTACGGATACTCTTCACTTGCCTAGCCACTCGGGTGGTGACTTCTCACGATAAACCCGACGCCCGATAGGTTATCTGCCCGGCTGGATGATGCGATGGCGGTCGAGTGGAAGCGCCCGTACTCTTTCCAGTGCGGTGAATGGAACATTCAACTTGTGGGAAGCATTCACGGGGCTTATCCCTATCATGTTTGAGTGGGTCCAGGCGAACACGTCGGTGTTAGCCTTTAATACTTCCTGCAACCAGGCCCTTTCTTCTTCAATCAGGAGGGAACTAACGTAGGTGCCTCTGTCCGGGCCATCTATGAGCATGGATTCTAGGGGATCTACTGCCAATTGATCCCTGTCTTCTAAAGTGGCCTGGATAGTCGGCCTTAATTGCTATGATGAGAGTTGAGTTTCAAAGGGCGAGCTATCGGTGCCTTTTTTGTGCTCGTGTACTGACAACTAATAACACTGACGAGCAGCTAGTTAGCTACCCTGAAGGTCAACCTGCCCAGATGTGGTGAGATAACTGATAGATTAGTGATAAGTTGAGGGGATTGCTTTCATGGTGGCCCGGGGTCAGGCTGCAATAGCGTTATGTGGATTGAATCTTCAACCACCGAACACGGTGCTAGCTGAGTTACTAGTCTGCCTTACGACGGAGAGCAATATCACCTTGTCGGTGTGGTAGCTCATTTGAATCCTAATAAAACTCACAGAGACGGGCGAGATATTGAGTAGGACTCTCATCATCTAGTAGGAGATCACCGAGAGCGGTCGATCGCGCTACCCGGATCAACAAGGACCTTGTGCACATCAAAATTGTTAATACACAAGATAAGTATAAGTGCATCATAATGGGGAGTGATGACCCGGGCCGGGTTTATAGGAGGAAAGGATATGGGGCTATCGATCGGTTAGACATTTGTGCTTTGCTCCTGCAGGATGCGATGAAAGATTGTTCGCTCGGGCTCGGCTGAGGCTTTGCTGTGCATTTTCTCCTCTGCCTCTTAGACGGTATTGATGCATCAATCGGGCGCCGGCCACAAAAGTTGATAGTGGGTGGGTTCCGTGGATGCTTAGTAAGCGACAATGGCCCTGTCGATTGCGGGGGCCGTCTTGGTTCCACGGGCTGGCTCTCGAATGAACATACGAGATGCGGTCGGATTAATCTTTCTACGAAGAACTGAAGCCTTGGCAATGGTTGTTTCATGGTCGTGGTCTGTGATAGTCGCACCTCGAGACCCGATTACGTTGGTCGGGATCGCCGCAGCATGGGCGGGGCCGCTAAAATCGGGGTGGTCTCGTGAGGAGCCGGCCCGGTCATAGTAGATGTTGAGAAGTGGGTGGGAGATTCCATTTTCTTTTGATTCTTAGGGGCACCTTTGACCACGCTCGACTTCCTTTACATTTTGCAGGATGGCTCTTTATGCGAGGTTTCTTTGCTGGCGTTATCATCCCACTTATTTATGGGCGCTCGAATATTCTCCTCCAGAGTGGGGTATTTGTCTGCCCGCCTATACAGTTCTTCCATGGTTCTGGTGGATCAAGGGGAAAGGAATTTGGGAAAAAGGGTAGTAAACCCAAGCTTCTTGAAGGATTCATAGACTAAATCCATCTTACTCGCAGTAAATTTGTTGGATAGTTCATCCAAATCTCCGGGTGAAATCACGGATGGATTAGTAAATAACGAAGATGGATTAAGAAGCGAGGCGTGTTTCTTGCGAGCGAGCACGAATCTTGAGAGACAAACGTAGCTCACAATTCACCGAATGAGTTCAGAGATCCTCTTGGAAGCTTGTGGAACCAGGCCAGAGCGGGACCTTTCAAGCTAGCTGGGAATACCTTACACAGAAGTCAATCGTTCCCAACGTTAAGGATCATGGCTTAGTTAAAGTGCAACATATGATCATACGAATCAGAGGAGCCGTCGTACATGGTGAACGGCGGTATGACGAATCCACAAGGAGGCTCGTAATCCAAAATATGCTGGCCCAAGGGGGAAGATAGCATGTCATGCGATCCTCGGTCGGAAGTAAGATCTTTGTGTGTGAGGCGGGGTTTCCTTTGAGCTGGTGCTGCGTAGGTAGAAAGTGGGGGCCACACCCGAGCCAGGGTGAGCATATGCTCGGGGCCAAGCTCGAATGGGGCTGTCCACTGTGGCCTCTCTTCTCATCCGGCCCGACGCGTGCCACCGATGCCGGCCCCGGAATGGCGAATTGAGGTCTCTTTTTGGACTCGGCTTCCTCATTGTTCTAGGGTGGTGAGTGTGAAGTGGAGAGGGTTGAGATAACTCGTCATGCGCGGTGGATCACTATGGTCGAGGTAGAGTGGGCTCTTTGCTTACTTATTAAATGCGGGTTGAGGGGTGTATGTTAGGGGAGCTTCTTGTAAGTTCTTAGCTGCGATTAATTACACAAATTGGTCGAGTAGCGTTCGTTCTCTTGTTGTAAGTGGTTCGCATGCTCACGTAATTCGGCCATCTATCTGGCCTGCTCCTCTTGCTTCGCCTCCATCTCTTGACTCCAGCGGAGAAACTGATCTTCAACGGGTTGGTTCGTTGGGTTGCTAGTCATGGCGATACACTCCGACGGTCCGATGGGATGAACGGGAACTACCAAAATTTCAGGTAAAGGGAGATCACTTGGGAGCGGATGAACCCAGGCTCTCGCGTATCGCCTCCCGAGATTTTAATGTGGCGTTTCAGTAGACGGCGCCAGTGTAGTCTCAGGAATCTTACGGTCGGCTGGATCGTCAGACATCTACGCTGTTGCAACAGCGCACCAAAACAAGCGAGCGACGTGGGGGCTTCGTAGCCTCTCGGCAGCAAGTCAGGCCCACTTGTCTCTAAAAATTAGGAACCTTTTTGCTCCTTTTTTTCCTCTTACCTTATTGTGTGTGATGACCTCCTTTTATCAGAGAGGAAGTAGATCCACTTTTTGTGGAAAGTAAGTGATTTCCTCCTAAATCAGAAGGGGAAGGTGGCGCGCATCTCGCGCGTGGAGACTAGTTCTTCCTTTTAAATAGATATGTTTCCCGAATGGAGGATCCGAGAGCGGCATTTTCCGGGTGACATCGTCATGATAATTCATGGAAGATTGCATATTATATTCGAAGTCATCCGTGACATTCTTTGAATAAAGTTTTCAACCGGGAGAGATGACGTGCGGAGTATGTCAACTCTTACTCGGCTAGGGGAGGATATTTGAGTTTCAGCTCTTAAATTGGGTTAAGCGAGCCGATCCCGGTTGGGCGGCCCTATTACGACGTCGGACGGGCTGTTGGCTAGAGGGCACAGGCGAAAGCCCGTAGCACCCGCAGATGGTTCATTGAAAGTGATCTTTGGTGAGGTGATGATAGAAGGATTTGATGTTAAAGATGAATGATAGACGGCACCGGAATGCAAAAAAAATGCTCGCTATGGAGGAAGGTGCGGATAATCTCGAGGAAACCAAGCTGCTTTTGTAGTGATAAACCGTATCAAATTATGGTTATGTTTGGTTTCTAGAAAGTATTAAAAGAAGAAAAAATATTAAAGAATTTTTTTTTTTTTTTTTATGTTTGCTTGTATAATAAAAAATCTTGAGAAAAATCAAATATAAATAATATTATTCAATTAAAATGATCTATTTCATGTTAATTAAATACAATCACATGTATTTTAAAATTTTGATTAAAACATTATTTTTCTCAAAATTTAAATAAAAATTAAAAGATTTTTTTTTTTTTAGAAAAAAACAAACAACTTTTTTTTTTAGAAAAAAACAAACAATTAAATATTTTATCTTATTAAGCAATATTCAAAACAAAAGTTCTATTCACTATTACCCTCTCTAGATGCATATCAATTTCCCCCTACCCTTCTCCTCAGCTTTCATCTTCTTTCTATCCCATGGTTGCCCAAATTCCTCATCCATTGACAATTCTCAAACTACAACCCTTCATTTCACTTGTTCTACGAAGAAGGGATATGTTAGGTGTGTCCCAAAGTTTGCGGAGTGTTTGTCGGTTAGTAATAAGAGAGCATAAATATATAACGTAGATACTTGTCCATATTGATATAAGAGTCTTTTAGGGAAAAGCAAAAAAAATAAGCGTGAAGGCTTAAGTCCAAATTAGACAATATTATACGAATGTGATAAGTCGAAGTCTTTCATTAAGAAATAATTCCGGAAAATGTGAAGAAAAATGCAAAGGAGAAGAAAATAAAGAAAAATAAAATAGGCTTAAATCTAACATAATATTTTTATTTGTTACTTTAAACTCATTTTATTTATTTTAATTTATCAATGTAAATATTAAATAATTTAAAAATATGTAAATTTTCAATTAATTTTATTTATATTTAATATTTTTTGAAATTTTATATTAGACAATCAAACATAAGATTTTGGGGTTGCATTTCGCTTTCAGTCTTTTCCATTCTCTCCTTTATATAATTATACCCCCCTCACTCATTCATCTGCACATGATATTTTTTATTTTTCCATCCTTCCTCCTCCAAAATGCAGCCTAATTTTTTCCAATCTTTATTTCTCTTCCCCCTCATCCTCTTCCTCCTCTCCCATCACTTCCCACGCTCTCTATGCCTTGACGATTTTCCCTATTTGAATTGCTATTCTTCATCTGGATTTGAGTGCGGGGGTGAATTGGGCAAAATTGAGTATCCTTTCTGGGTATCGGGTCATCAACCTGAGTATTGTGGTCATCCTGCCTTCAAGCTCGACTGCGAGGAAGGCGAAGGCGAATATGCCGTCATAGAGATTGTGTCCCAGAGATATAAAGTCCTCCAGATCGATTACGGATCTCAAATCCTAAAGATTGTCACAGTGAAGAATGCATTCCCAACGAACCCTCGGGTTTGTCCTGAATCGACGGTTATGGATTCAATTCTCTTCGAATATAATTCCAGCGTTCGAACGGTAGCTTTCACTCTGACTTACAATTGTTCCGATGATGATGATAATCGAGAGTATTCTTACAACTTCTCCTGCAAGGTAGGTGACCAGGACCACAAAGCTTAACAACAAACACATCTTGGGCGTATGAGCTTAAAAACAGATGCGAATATGGAGAGGTTATTGGTGACTTTCCAGTTCTTGAGCGGGAGTTACAAGGACAGAAAGGTTCATCAGATGGCCAAGTAGGAAAGGTATTGAAAGCAGGATTTGAGGTTAGATGGAGAGCAGACAATGGATTATGCCAAAATGCATTCTTTCCGGGAACATGTGGATATAACATGACCTCGAAGGAACCATGCTGCTTTTGTCGCGACAAACCTTATCAGACAACATGTTCGTCAAGTATGTATCCCCCTCCTCTGTTCTCATAGTTTCTAAATCAGGTCTCTGTGTTCGCTGGTTATTCTTTTTTTTTTTTTGTTAGATAAAACATGTTCCCCTGCATTATTATTCTATTAGTTGATTCATATCTTTTTGCTTTGGAGGGTGGGAGATTTGGGTGTTGTTTTTTTTTTTTTTTTACTTAATTATGAATAAAACTTTTGTTCTTAATAGTTTTTTGTTGTTTGTTTTTCTAAAAATAAAATTAATATTTTTTAATTTTTATATCAATTTTGAGACAATAAATTTTTAAATAAAAAATTTAAAAAAATATATGATTTTATTTAATTAGCATGAAAAAGATCATGTTCAATCAAATATTTAGTTTTTTCTTAATAAAAAAATTCATTCCAAAAAAGCATTATAAATATTTTAGCTTTTTCTATTCAACAAAAAGGTATTAAAAATTAGCAATAATTCATCAAAAAGGTAAAAAACAAACAACCTAAATGCTGAAAATTATTTTGCTTTTAGCAAAAAATCAAAAAACAAACACCACCTTGATCTTCCTAATATTTTAGTTTTTTCTGATTATTTTTCCCCTTTTCTTTACTTTTTCTGCATCTGCTTTTACTTTCTTGAGCCAAGAAAGTTGGAATGCCCTGACTGAGTGTTCATCCTGTATCCCTTTTTCTCCACTCTTTTTTCCATATTATATCTTTCCTTCCCAACTACATAATTATCAAATGGTTACTATACTAATTTTTATCTATACGGTTTATTATTCGTAAGCATTTTATCTTTATATTTTACTATGAAAATTTTCTTATTGAATACATACAAACTTTTATTAGAGTTCCATAAAAGGACCACTTTTGAAAAACAATGGCAGGAACCCTCGACAGCTTTCTTTTCCAGTATATTTTTGTTATTATAAAAATTGGTTAAGCTCAGGTACATAGACTCACTGTATTTAAAACTTATTATTTAGTTTATAAAGATTTGTGCTAGTGTTTAGCTTATGTATATAATTGACTTCCCAATAGATTTATATGAGTGATCTGATATATAATTTTATCGACATTTTAAAAAGAAAGAAAAAAACAAGTGGAAATTAAACAAGGCAATGTATCATTGACTATAAAACTTGCAACTCTTCAAATGATTATCAAAGTTCCATTGTATAGATGAGACAAACAAGTTTTTTTTGATAAACCAAAAATATTTTCTATTACAAACAAATCTTAAAAAGCAAGGGGAAATGAATTTTTTTTATTGATCATTGAAGTCCTTTTCTTTCTTACAGTGAAATAATTTTGATATAATAGATATTATTTAATATTGTTTTGTGTTAAAAGTGTCATCATATGCCAATTTTATATAACAGTATTATGTAGCAAGTATCAGTTACTTATGTATCAAATTTCTCCATCCTCCCTCCCACTTTCCCTCCTTTTCCTCTGTTTTCCTCTTCAAATGCATGCCCAAAACACTTTCCTTTAGGTCTTCTTAGCCTGGAACTGTAGGACTCGTCCAAATACACGTTATCTCTTCTGCACGGGTTCCTAAAGGAAAGAATCTTATTTAGATTACCTGAATTTCCAATCACTTGCCATGGTGGAAAACCGATGCTTTCTATTTCTGAAATTGATGATTACAAAAACCACGTGGCTAACTCTCCCACTCCATGTTTCTCTGCTGCCAAACAAATCACTTGCCTTGAACAATAGCAAGCTGCCTTTCTCTCTCTTGCATACTTTTCCACTCCTCAACTGGCCGCTAGAGTTACACTTCAGATCTGTTTTTTTTTTTTTTTAAATTATTTTTCCTCCAATTCTGTTGCTGCCTAAAAAGAAAACGCCTCAAGTGAAAAGTCAAATGGTCAATATGCATCTATCCCTCACTTATAAAATTCCAGGCATAAAATTTCTTCGTCAACTTTGCAATTTCATACCTGTTCAGTTGAACTAATACATATACATAAAAATCTTTTATATCTCTCTGATTTGAATCTGTATAATGTCTGCTGCAATGCTTCTTCTCCATGATTTTTGCCAAATGGATGCCAAGCTCTTCCAACTATTCATCACCTTCTTCTTCATCTTCATGACCATTCCTATCTGCTTCTCCGATGATAACCAGCAATATGAGTTGTGTAGAAGTAGTCTGTACGAGTGCGGAGAGTTGAAAGGCATAGGGTATCCTTTCTGGGGAGATGCTCGACCTCAATTCTGTGGGCTTCAAGGGTTCGAGCTCAATTGCCAGGCTGGTGGCTACCCTCTTATACGTATTGATTCTTTGGATTAATTTCCGAGTACTCAATATCAGCCTGCCGACTTATACGATGACGACTGCCCGAACGGATTTCTGGAATGAAACATCTAAACAGATTCGAAATTCGGCTCTCAATTAAACGTTGTTTGATTATTATGGTACCAACCCAAACCTCACCTTATTCTATGGTTGCTCCGGTGAGGTGTTGTCCCAACTCCCGTCTAGTTGGAATATCACTGAACAAAATTTGACATGCTCAATAGAAGATGATAATGACCAGACCACGGCTTTGCGGAAGAAGCGTTCTGCGGGGTTAGATTTGTGATGCCGCATTTTTTAGGGCCAAGAGCCCACTGCACCCGGCTCAGGCCGGCGCCCGCACGGGCGGTGCTTGGCCCAGCCTCGTAGAGCGGTCAGGCGGTGTCTGCTAAAACCGCCTGGGAACCAGAGACAGGCGATCCACATAAGCTACTGTGGGATCTAGGAGTCCACAGTGTGCCTCACCACATATGGGAAAATCACATGAGAGTATATATTTATCCTGAATTTCCTAATTTCTAAATCCTTTATTTGAAAGGATAATCATTCATAAGAAAAAACATATATTATCCATAAAGGATAATCAGCGATGAGAAAAAGAGATCTTTATCTGGCCAAAAGGATAATCCTTGATAAGGAAAAGCAGATACTTATCTAGCAAAAGGATAATATTTAATAAGGAAAAGCAGAGATATTATTCTGAAATAAGAACGGAGATTTAGGAAGCTGAACCACATAAATTGGGAAGATCACGCGAGAAGAGGTATGAAAGTCCTCTTATCTCAGCACTCCTCTTCTTTCTCTCTATATTCGCGACTTAATCATCGGAGGAGGCGTGACCCTGCCACTTCGGATCGCCCTTTTTGCGGAGTTCACATTGTGTCGCGGATGTCACAGTAGATCGGGCAGACAAAATTGGTTCTTCTGATTGGCGCGTGCAGCGTGGGAAATCGGGCATAAAGTCTGGCGGTGTGAAGCTTGTCCAGCGGTGTCCGATGGCCCTCGTCATTCGGGCTGTTCGATCCCATTCCACATCGGTCGTCGGGGTAGTCGCAATGTCATGCAACCCTGTGATCCAACCGCTAGAAGATAAATTCCTCCATTGGCGTCAAGGTAGGAAGAGGAAGAAGAAGGAACAAGAAGGAGTTGCAAAGTCATATTGACCAGTTGCGAACTCGGATCGGAGAAATCCGTAAACCTAGAAGAGGTATTATCAATAAAGCTAAATTTCAAATATCTTATCGAATCTTTCTGATAGCCCATTTATAAAAGTACAGAATGACCTTAATAAATGACATGTCCGGCCCGGTATAGATTACATATAGCACATGCATATAAAAAAAAAAAAAAATGGTAGGATGGCTCGATAAATGACTGTCAGGCGGTATAGAGTACATCCTAACCGATGCATATAAAAGTCACGGGTGGCGTAAGAAACTAACTTTTATCATTTAGCATAAGATCACATCTAATTTGGTCAAATTAAAGAATAGTTGTGTGATAAAATGACACCGGCCCACGGCATAGATAACTTCTAGGTGAGGTCGATTCCAAAGTCCGGGTGGCGTAGAAGCCCGACCTGTCCGGCTACCGGCCTAGCATAGATAACCTAGCTGGTCGATTCAAAGTCGGATGGGCGTGGGAAGCTAGTCCGTGACATAGATCACGTCTAATTTGGTCAAATTCCAAATTCAGTTGGCGCGGGGAAGCGCTGTCAGGCCCATCTAGATCATCTAGGCGAGAGTCAAATTAAAGTCTAGGTGGCGCGATAAAATGACACCAGGCCCTGACATGGGCAACTTATAGGTGAAATTAGATTCTAAAGTCGGGTGGCGTAGGAAGCTGACTGTCCAGGCCGACATAGATCATATCTAATTTGGTCGAACAAAAGTCGGATGGCGCGATAAAATGACACCTTGACCCGGCTTAGATAACATAGTTGAGGTCGATTCAAGAGTCCGGGTGGCACGCAGGGAGCCGGCACATCCGGCCCGACATAGATCACATCTAATTTGGTCAATTAAAAGTCGGGTAATGTGATGGAAATGACACAGGCACGACGCCAGATAACATCGTGGTTAATTCCCAAAGTGGGATGGAGCTAAATGCCCTATCCCGACGGCATAGTTAATACCGGTGGCTCGAGAATAAAGCCGGACTGACGCTACATGACTGTCGGCCGAGGCATGGTTAATATCCAGCCGGCTCATATTAAAGCCCGGACGACGCTACGTGACCTGTCCGACCCGGCATGGTTAATATCCAGCATGCTCATATTAAAGCCCGGACGGCGCTACGTGACCTGTCCGGCCTGACATGGTTAATATCCAACCGACTCATATTAAAGTTCGGATGGCCATTGCGTACTGTCAGGCTTGGCATGGATTTAATATCAAGCGGCTCATATTAAAGTCCGGATGGCGGCTCCCAAATGCTATCCGGCTCGACATAGTTAATATCGGTAGGCTCATATTAAAGCCCGGACGGCGCTACATGACTGTCGGCCCAGAAGCATGGTTAATATCGGTAGGCTCATATTAAAGAATCGGATGAAGCTAAATGCCCTATCCAGTCCGGCATGGTTAATATCCAGCCGACTCATATTAAAGTTCGGATGGCGCTAAATGCCCTATCCGGCTCGGCATGGTTAATGCCCAGCCGACTCATATTAAAGTCCGGATAGCGCTAAATGCCTTATCCGGCCCGGTATGGCTAATGCCCAGTCGCTTTCAGTTAAAGAAGTCGGATGGCACTGATCTCAGCCGTCACGGCACTTCCTTAGCTGCAGAACTTATAGCTCTAAAAACGTCGACACTTCCTTAGTCTCTTTAGACTTACGGCTCCCAAGCCGTCGACAATTTATAAAGGCCGGGTGTGGCTCCTAAGCTTGTGCTTTCTTTCTCTTCACCGCCTGGGGGGCAGGCTCTGCGTCTTGTTCCCTAAAAGGTGACTGATCAGGCCGGACGAAGCTAATAAGGCCCTTTCAGCGATCTCGGCTCGAGGCTTTCGAGCTGACCCCATTTGGGAAGAGCTACCCGAGATTGACTTCCTTCAAAATATCAGCAAAAACAAAATATTCACCCCCAACGACCTCTCCTGGCAACAAACGGGGTATGACAGGAGCTATGTAAGGAAAAGGGCTGGAGCCTAACTCCTGCGAGTTCTTCACTGACAAGAGGGGCTGGTCAGGCCCATCTCGTTGACCTCGAGCAATCGGCCGGTGTCGGGAACGCATGTTCACATGCGCTTTATATCCAAACACGCGTTCAATGGATGCATTAATTATCCCAGTCCCTTCAGCTTTCTCCACTCAAGGTCTAAAAGCATCGTATTTTTCCCGACTGAAGAAGTATCAACCTTCAGCCGGGAAAAAAAAAGGGCATTGTGGGTACCACGACTATTTAGGCCCAAACCTACTACTCACTGTGCTCAAGACTCAAGACAGCCCATTGCTCGCCCCCTATGAAGTGGCCCAAGGCGCCCATTACACTAAACCACATCGGGAACCCACCGCATTGTAATTTAAACCCGTGTGGGATCCCGAGTCCCCCCAGCCAGCCACCTCACCGCATATGGGAAAATATGCAAAGTAGATATTTATCCCTGAATTTCCGAATTTCTAAACTTTATTTTAAGATAACTTTCCAAGGAAAACATATATTATCCCTAAAAAGGATAATCCTTGATAAGGAAAAACAGATTTTATCCCATAAAAGGATAATCCTTGATATATCCCATAAAAGGATAATCCTTAATAAGGAAAAACATATATTATTCATAAAATAAGAACGGAGATTTGGGAACCGAACCCTATAAATTGGAAAGATCCCCCACATAAGAAGGTATGCACCCTGGTTATCCAACCTCCTCCTTCTTCCTATATTGCCGACTTAATCATCTGAGGCTACGCCCACCACCGCTCTGACTCTCGCAAGTTCACATTGCGTCGCAGATGCCTCGTAGATCAGACGAACAAAATTGGTTCTTACAAGATTACCGTCCAATCCTAGAGAGTTGCGACATCAACATCACGCTTCCCGTTAGTTTAGCCGCTCTTGATGAACTACTCAAAGCGGAGGATAACACAGGGACTGCTAGTAGCGGAGATAGACTGGAAAAGGTGAACATGGGATTTGATGTGAATTATGGGCAATACCGACAGGATGCACAGAATGGGTCCCGTGGAATATGCGGATCATCTTAGCACCTATCCATGTAGCCGCTAGCTCTCGATGATAATAAATCTTATCCACTTTTGTGTCCTAAAACCAAAAAGGTTTCCCTCTGCTTTTTGCATTCCCATCAGATTGCTATGCATCCATGAAATTCAGGCCTGCTCTTAGTCATGTTTCCTAGGGTTTATGGGCTTACAGCAGAACCGAATTAACGATTGCGCACTACATTCTCAAGTTTTGGCCTATCTAAAGCCGAATCAGTGCTTGTGGGTTTTCCTAGCCCGAGACACTCGCTTTCATTCTTAAAGTATCGATTCAAATTCCAAGCCCAATACAAACATCCATCCTAGGAATCACCTATCCTTTAAGCCTGTCGCTTGCTTGAGCCTCGACGTTTTCTTCTAACCAAATCTTCTCATTCAAATTTAAGGGTTGTTTTTATTATTAATTTATTACTATGATTCAAGGATATGCGTTTTTTCTTTCTAAATAATTTCATTTAAAATAAACTAAGAAAGTAAAAAGAGGGAGGGGAGAAAATATATCACATATCTTCCTTAAGGATTGAATTGTTTATACACTTTCTATTTAATCACCTGATTGACAAAATCTGAATAATAAAACATAAAATTAGATGAAAGAAAACAACTCAGCTTGTCAAAATCTGAATCTTACAACATAAGATTAGATGAAAGAAAACAACTCAGCTAAGAATAAGAAGTATTACTTGGGTTCACATAAGATCCTTCAGGATTTATTTTCCTTTCCAGGTAAGTTTCTCTAATGTGAATTTTTTGTTGCAAAATCTTCAACATTTCAAAGAAAATCATACTGGGTAATCCTCTCTTCCTATGTACTCTGTTTGTTTATACTTATATATGCATGTACCAAAATTTCTAAACTGGTCCCACCTCCTCCTCTCTTTAATATGTACCCATTGTCACAGAGGAGTCGGGATATTATTTGCCATCATTCTTATAATCTTCACCTTCAAAAGAAGAGCATTTGAACACAGGCTAATGTTGAGATCTCACGCTTAACCAAACATTGAGGAATTTGTTAGGAATTGTGGATCTAAGTCTCAAGAGGTATAGCTATTCGATGTTAAGAAATGACTAATTCATTTAAGGATACCTTTAGGCCAAGGTGGTTGGTGGTAGCTTACGAAGGCAAGTTAGTGATGGACGCCTTGCTGCAACTAAACTCCTCAAGACATCCAAAGGGAATGGTGAGGAATCACAATGAAGGTGCTACTAGTAGGACTCTCATGCCAATATTGTTAGTCTGGGGTTTTTCGAGTGTAGCAAAATAGCTCTCATCTATGAGTTCATGAGAAATGGGTCTCAAAACTTCCATGTAGAAGTGGGATGGGAGAAGTTGCATCAAATTGCTGTCGACAAATCAGAGTAATTCTGAAAGTAATTCTTGCATTGTGGGTGTAGAACAAAGATATTGCATTTTGATGTGAAAACCTCACAAATATCCTTCTGTAATTCAAGATTTACCCCAGACCTCCGATTTTGGGCTTCATGGTTATGCCCACCAAAAGAGAGTATCAGACAATGTCAAGCAGCTTGTGAGGAACTATCAGTATAATGTTTCTCTAGAAGTGTTCAATAGAAATCTTGGCTCCAGTCTCTCACAAATAACACGCTTATAGCTTGCAGAATGATGATTCTAGAAATAGTTGGGAGAAGACAAAAGTGCAATGGCAATGTTGAGATATATTTCTCATCGATTTATAAGCATCTTGAGCAAACAGAAGCTGATCTAGAGACAAAGAGCTGAAACAAAGAGGAAATGAAGGCATGGAAGATGATAGTTGTGGGCTTGTGGTGCATAATGCATAAACCATCGTATAGGCCATGCATGAGCAAGGTGATTGAAATGTTGGAAGGAAGCGTAGAAGCCTGCAACTTTCTCCAAAGCCTTTCTATCTTCTCTCTCCAAAGCGCATTAGAATCTTCGTCCTTCAAATCAACACTATAATAATCATATGTTACTGTTATGGCATGTGGCTCTCATATTGAGAGTAATCCGGCACTTGCTCTTTAGGTATATATCCTTTTTGTTGGGGGACAAAATAATAGGTTGAGGGTGCAAGGACGAAGCCCCGTGATACGGTACGGTATATTTAGGGGATAAGGGTATTTTTATAATTTGGTTATATCTGTATGTTGATAAAGTCACTTTCTATGTAACCTTATTTCCTTAATAGTGAAAATTTGAGCCGTCAGTTCTATGGATGTAGACATATTGTCGAACCATAAAATATGTGTGTTGTGTTCTGTTTTGCTTTGATTCTGTCACCATTTACCAACCATAATATAAGGTTAAATTTAAAATCGCATTTATCAACTTAGGTTTTAATGTTAATTTTTAAAACCGTAATTGGTGAATGTAATTTTAAGGTTAATTTTTAAAATCGTAATTGCTGAATATAGTTTTCAACACACAAAAGACTAATTTGATGAATATTTTGAATAAAAGTCTATATGTATACTATAGAAAAAAAAAAGAATTATTTTGGCTTTAAACTCAATTTTTGTGGCATGAAACCTACGTAAGGTCCCGTCATTATAGTAAAACATGCATTACTTTGGGGAATTTTTTTCAAAATAAAATTTTAAGACATCACTCCACAAAATCAAAGCTTATTCTTTTTTTTTCCTTTAACAAATGTGATTTTGCCTTGAATCAAAGCATGGAGATGCCGTTATCCACAACAGTGGTTAACATCTCATTTGTAGTAGTACTGCTTGTTAGTTAGTGTTCTTAGTTTTGGAAAAAAAGTAAACTGTGAGCAGTGAGAATTTGATGTATTGTTTGTATCTTGTAAGGTGATATGACATATCAATCTTATAATGAATCATTCATAGATAATGACTGTGTAAGGTTTTCAAATCTCTTGTTTATGTCTCGAAATAAGGTATATTACTAGATATTTAAGGTAGTATTTATTATTTTTACACTCTGGTTATTATAAATACCTTTATGTAATCCTATTTCCGATGATAGTGAAATTTTTAGCCTGCCTGGTGATGTGGTACAATCTACTAAACCATATAAAATCTAAGGCATTGTGTTCTGTTTTTCTTTTTTCTCAATTACCTACCATTATTGCAATCGATGGATATAATGTTTAGTTTGTATTTGTAACACCAATGTATGCATGCTTCTAGCAACTCATAGAGGTGGCACCAAACGAGCCGGGTTTCCGGCCTAGCCTTCTGACACTGACTGTGCAGAATCTGGGGCGAAATAAAATTTGTTGGAAGTTTTTTGAAACCTAATATATAGCAACCTAGTCTAGCCCTAAATCTAGGCGAGTAGAGCCAAAGTGCCTTATAAAGGGTGAAATCTGTATGGCCAGTCAATTTTTCTCCATTAATAAATTAAAGGCCCAACCCAACCATAATTCCGGCTAGACCGAACTAGCCTAGAGGACCGGGCCAAAATTACCACTTTCCCAGTCAACTCATACCAGGAGCTCCATCGTGTTTGTTGTGTAAAGTAGAAAGTAGGGTATGTAACACCCAAAATTATACCCTAACAGTTTTATAACATGTTTTGGGTATAATAAAAGTAAATGTATATTTTGCCGAAATAAAATAATGCTAAAAAAAAAATTTCGAAAACCCGAAATTTATACGAAAGACAAGGGTAAATTGGTCATTCACCAATTTAGGACCCTCATAATTTAAGAAGATTAGAGGCCAAAGTGGAATTAACATATACAGAAAATAATTGAGTGTTGAGGCTAAAGTGCAACAGCGAGAAATTAACTATAAATAGGAGGTGAGAGCAAAATATCTCATCTTTGGTTTCATTTTTGGAGAGCAAACGTGAAGAGGAAGAGAAGAAGAGAATGGAACAGGAAGAAGAAGAGGAAGAAGAGAGAGGAGCCAAGAAAGGTAAGGATTTCTATGATTTTTGGTATGGAAGTCTAGTTTGGTATGAATTAGTATTGCCGGTGATAAACCAAGAGCTTTGTATGGGTCATGGATTCACTGAGAATATTCAAATATGATACATGTTTAAAATGGATTCCAAGAGAATTGGTCTTAAATGTGTGATGCATGCTCGGGTTGTATGATTTTAGAAACCCCAACCCTAACCCCTTCTTGATGAATTTCAGGTTTAATGGAAACCCTAATTGGTAGAAGATATGTAAAGATAGGTATGGATGTTCTTTTCAGTGGTTTTTGAGGGAAACTACCCTACCCTAGAATTGAGCGTGTTCGGCTTAGGAAAAACCCTACATTTGTTTAAGATATGTATCAAGGAAGTCCCTTTGGAGTTGATTATATTCCATAAGTGTTTAGAGAATTTAAGAGTGAGTTTCGTGACTTTCCCACCAGGCACTCCAAGGCGCAAAGTGGGGAAAATGTTCAAAATGCCTAGGCGTGGGTACTGTTCACCCGAGCAGATTTTTCTGCTTTTGTCTACAACTTCCTAATCACATAACTTCTTCATGTCAAAACCAGCAGCGTTGTTATCGTCAAAGTGCCAAGTCACGATTTTCTTCACGGCTCGCAACTTGCATAACTCCTTCGTTAGGACTTCGTTATGGGTATTATTGGACTCTATGGAAAGCCCTTTGAGTCTAGAATCTATCCATATATAGATTGATATAATATTGAGCTTATAGTACACTCCTACAGAAATGACAATACATGTTACGCTGGCAGAAGTGCTGCAAGTTGTCGATTTCTTCTTCACAGCTTGCAACTTGTACAACTCCTTCGTTAGGACTCAAGAGGGTAATATTTGATTCCATGGAAAGCCCTTTGAGTCTAGAATCTATCCACATAAAAATTGATATACATTCGGTTTAAAGTACACCCAAAATGACAAAAGACAAGTGGGTCATGCTGTTGCCGCAGCCGCAAGCTGTTGATTTTCTTCACGGCTGGTAACTTGCATAACTCCTTCTGGGTGACTTCGTTATGGGTATTATTGACTTTTACTGCAAACCTTCTGCTTAATCTATCCATATATATTGATATAATATTTGTTTATAAAAACAACTGAAAATGACAAAAAGACAATGGTTTGGTTTAAAAACAAGCTGCTGATTTTCTTCACGGCTTGCAACTTGCATAACTCCTTCTAGACTCAAGTAGGGTATTCTCTGACTCTATTGAAAGCCCTTTGAGTCTAGAATCTATCCATATATATATTGATATAATATTAAGCTTATAGTATTGTTCTGAAAATGACAAAGATAGTGGTTACTGCTGTTGTTAGTAAAGCCGTGTTGCTGGATTTCTTCACAACAGAATTTGCATAACTCCTTCGTTAGACTACAGGTATTCTTGGACTCTATGGAAAGCCCTTTGAGTCTAGAATCTATCCATATATAAATTGATATAATATTGAGCTTATAGTACACCCAAAAATGACAAAAGACAGTGGTCGCCGCTGGTTGCCGCAGTACGTAAGTTGTTGATTTTCTTCACGCTTGCAACTTACATAATCCTTTCTGTAGGGACTCGTTATGGGTATTATCGACTCTGGAAACTCCTTTGAGTCAGAATCATCCATATATATATTGATATAATATTGAGCTTATAGTAATAATCTGAAAATGACAAAAGATTAATGGCCGCCGTGTGTACGTGTTGTCGATTTTCTTCACTTCGCTTGCACTTGCATAACTCCTTCGTTAGATATTCTCGACTCATGAGTTCCTTTGAGTCTAGAATCTATCCATATATATATTGATATAATATTGCTTCTATAGTACACCTGAAAATGACAGTGTTACGTTGGTCGCTGCTGTTGTCGCAAAGCGCCGCGAAGTCACGATTTTCACGGCTGCAACTCAGATAACTCCTTCGATAGACTCTCACATGCATTCTTCGACTCTGGTGGGTTCCCTTCAGCCTGTGACCCATCCATATATATATTGATATAATATCGCTTATATTACACCCGAAATGACAAAAGACGCTGGTCGCTGCTGTTATCATAAGAGTCGTAAGTCGCTTGATTTTCTTCACGGCTTGCAATCCTTGTATTAACCTCTTCTCGTTAAGACTACATAAGTATTCTCAACTCTATAGAACCATTCGAAGTCTAAAATCTATCAATATATACATTGATATAATATTGAGCTATAGTACACCTGAAAATGACAAAAGACGCTGACGCCATGTCGCCGCAGGTGCCGCAAGTTGTCGACATTTCACTGGGCCAGAATCCTGCATAACTCCTTCAGACTTTCGCGATGTGTATTCTCGACTCTAAGTAAAGCCCTTTTCGAGTCTAGAATCTATCCATATATGGATTCGATATAATATCGTTTATAGTACAATCTTGGGCAATGACAAAAATAAGAGTGGTCGCAGCGCCATAGTTGGCCGATTTTCTTCACGGCCATAACTCGTGATAAACTGTTAGACTGGCATGATTCTTGTGATTCATTAAACCTATCGGGTTTAGAATCTAACCATATGCTATTTAATGGTTATTTGGTGCCCACATCTTTTCGAAATCGAATTGTCGTACTAAGTGTACTAATCGCCGTTAAAGTTAATTGGAATACATGGTAAGAAAGGATGTAGATATGAACAAGAAATAGCAATATATGAAGATTTGATGTAAAGGAGATATATATAAGAAAAGTACCTACTGTGCATCAAAGGAAGTTATTCCCTGCCTCTGCATTTCCACGGAGATAGGACAAATTGACAAAGTACAAAAACGACAAGTATAGGAATGGTTGTATATGTCATAAGATATGATAGTCAGATAAAGTACATGAAGATATAAGTTAACAAGATATAAGATGTTACAAGTAGATGACATGATATGAATATAAGAGTATATGATATGAATATATGATCGTCATACATAAACGAATATATGGAACATGATAGGAACACATGAATGAGTGCGCTATTGCCACGATAGAAATATAGAAAGTACATGAATAGCTAAATCATGATAGAAACGCATAAATGATAATGATTCATAAAATGATATAAACCCGACATGAATATAAATAGATATATGAATATATGAATACAAGAGTGCATAGATATCTATGATATATGATAAGTGATTGTATATACGATAATGCAAGACAAAACTAAATGATAGAAAATATATGAATATACGTATCAGAAGGAAATATGAGAACAACAACACGGGCTAGAAATATGTGAAGCGTATTACGGTGATTTAAATAAATACGTTGTTTATCTCATCAAAGATACATGATAACAATAGTTATTCATGATGAGATATGTACGTAAAATGTAATAAAACGGATTGTCTACTTAGAACCCGTAGGATAGATGGGCATGCCTTATTGCGAAAAACAAGTATGCAAAGATATTGATCGCTTGACCTGCTTCAGTCATTACGCTTCTGCTCCTTATGTATGGTCATTGTCTCGCATAACGATAATAGTCAGCTTTCACTCTTTTTTATGCACTACTATTTCAGATAAGGAGGGCAAATTTCCTTCAAAGGCCCTTATAGTTTCCCTTTATCCACTTCTAAGGTTTGAGCAGCATACTAAACATAAAATAAATGATTTGAATATGACACGCTTAAAATATACGATAAGATCAATCCTCTGGTAAGATACATCTTAATGACGATAAGTTCCAGAATATGGAGGGATTATTCGATCCGATATGATATATGAAATGTATAAGAATGTAAAATGATCCTCGAAAAGTTAATATGATAATACAAGAGTATGTAAAGTACAGATGACAAGATATGAAAGCTATGACAAAGATATGAAATGTACATAGTATATGAAACAAGACATGAATACAAAGATATGGAGTACAAAGTACAAGACATGAAAAGTATAATGGGCATGACATAAAAGAGAAAGTAATATGAAAGTACAACAAGAAAACAGTATATGAAAATACTACATGAATAAGACATGAAATAGTATTAGCGAATACAAATATGAAAATTAGCATGATGAAATCACAGTGATATGAACAAGACATGATAATAGTACGTAAACAGACACGATGACAAGATACGATAACAAGACATGAAAATGTAACATAACAATGGTATAGTATATAACCATGAAAGTAATACGTGTATAATTAATATGACATGTCACGCCCACGATCCCATTCGACCCGACGGCGGATCCTCGAACCAAAGTTCGGCGATACTTTCTATGCTATATACTATACTGTACTAGGACTCTCATTGACCTGTTCTTTCTCAGAGTCGCACTGCACTGCGGTATACAAACAATTTCTGTAATAACAAATCATTTTTATATACAGTTAACTACCACCTGAATGCTGCCCATCACAATCTATACACATATACAGAGTCCCATTTACTTATACATGTACAATTTCTATTACAAAACATCGAGATACGGAAGTAAATAACATGAAGACTCTATCTCTCGAGGGACAGCCGCTTCAATACGCGGAATGTCCCGTCCTCTAGCCTCCTCTTTGGGTGACCTACACCTGACAATGACCGCTGCCTTTACGCCATGGGAACATAAGCATGGACAACCACCAATGGCGACTGTCACAAGCTTATACATATGCATTTCATCTATCTATACATATTCATATAACTTTAATTACTTATCATCTTTACATTCTTATTGCATGTCAATCTTTTTCTGTTACATGTTCTATGTCTTTGGCATATCCTTTATCTATACTTTTTCTGTATTCCTATTTCTATACTTTACATATTCCTATACTTATCATGTTCATTTCCTTTCATGTTCGTATACTGTGCATGTATCATATACATTCATATCTCGATAATTTACATAAACCTATCTTTTATACTCGTCCCGTACTTTTATCTACATTCTTATACTCTTTCATATACTGCATCTCTTTGCTTTTGCTCATCCGATACTTTTCATGTACCGTACTTTCTCATATGCCTTTAATTGCTTCTAGTCTTTTCATATATTTCGCCTCTACGACTTATTACATTCTATGTACTATTACATATCATTTCTTATCCTATACCTTATACTATCTTCTTTCATGTCTGCGGGCTACACTACGCTATACTTTCATTTACCTTCTTTCACTTTCCTCGTACTTTACTTGTTCATATCCTTTCGTGGTACTATACTTCAGACTTCTATATAATCGTATCTCATGTAATGTTCATTTCCTATAATCGTTTTCCCTAAGTAAACTTTTCATATGGCTTTCTCTTTTATGTACTCCTTGCATATGTTGTCATATACCTTCATATGATATCTCATATATCAGGCTTTTCATATACTATACTTTTCATATACTCGTATTTCTTTCATATGCGCTTTTCAGATACTACGCTTTCATATACTATACTTGTTCATATACTTTCCATGTACTATGTACTTTTCTATATACCGTCATATTGTACTTTTCTTCTCGTTTTGTAACTATTCATACTTTCATCGCATAGCAAGCAAGTATGTTTCATCATGTCATATACGCTCTTTTAGGTTTCATGTCCGCAAATACCTTTAAAAGCGGGATACGAAATAACTGTATGCACTGAAGGTAATTATCACCGCACGACAGCTGATCTCATCTCGTATGTACCAAGGTACTATCAACAGACGAGATGCTGATTCTATCTCGTTTATACCGGTTAGCCAACACCGCATCGAGAGATGCTGGACTATGCCATGTGCTATGTAGTGACCCCTGGGCCACCGTGATCCAAACGGCCCATGTCATCGACCCAAACGGGGCCTTGATATCTGTATCCGTATGCTGCAACAGCTGTGTCCCTATAGGCATGCCTATCTATCCCTCTACTAGGTTCTATGCATAATCAGCTTTATTACGCTTGTACATATCTCATAAGCATGAATAACTATTGTTATCATAATTGCTTATAATATATACTATCATTACTTTAATCAGATTCATTCTCATATCTCTGTAGATTCATATTACGTGATCTCATATTTCTTTATAATATGATGATATCTTATGCATTTCTTTTTTTTTATATCATTTAGTTTTTGTCTCCGCATTACATATGTAATCCTATCATATATCATGAATTTAATTTTATGCACTCTTGTATTTATATATTCATATATACTTTCTATATTCATATCTCTTTATATCATTTATACATCATATCCTTTATGCGTTTTTATCGATTTAGCTTATTCATATACTTTCTATATTTCTATCATGTATGCTTTTACTTATTCATGAGAGTTCCATATCATATACACTTATATTCATATACTTTCCTATACATGCTTCTACTATCAGATGCCTTTATATTGTATTTCATATACTGTTCCATATTACTTACTCTGTCATGTCTTTACTATGCCTATCATTCATGTACATGTACTTATTCTTGTGCTTTGTCATCTTTTACTTCTATCGTTCTTAGCATTTACGCATTTCATCATGTGTTCCTAGATGTTTCCATCTTATTCCTTTCTGTATGTCATCATGTATTCATATCATTTAAGCGTTGCATATACATGTCCTTTTCATATACTTTCATTTATTTTTATGTTCATGTTCATGTTCATGTTCATATTTCGCCTTGCTTATGCTCTATATCATATCTCATGTTTTCTTGTTCCTCTATAAATCTACTTTACTTAATAATTGGAATCATTCCAATTGACTCATCCAAATTCAAGTTATGGCATTTTCATACCAACTAGTCATTTTACCGATTTTACACTTGGGACTGTTTGAACTACCCATTTTTCCAGTGTCTTGCCTCCATATTTGACACTGGTTCTTTGTACTCATTTAAATATAGCGCGCTATGGCCTCTATTCCAATCGGAATCACCCACCTCGAATAATCGAATCTCCGAGTTATGACCTAGACACTCGGGACTACTCTATATTCAAAATCGAAAACTCAGAATTTATTTGAACATGGCCCCACTTGAGTGAATTTTTGGGCCACTTAGGAGTCAGAATCGACGATGCATATTTCTGTATGTTTGGTTTTCTCTTTGAAGTCTATTTTAATTAGCCACTTGAATCACTCAAATTGATAAAGAAATGAGCAAGCAGGCTAAAATACTAAACTCGGTCAAAATATGCAAGGTGTAATGACATGTTCCGTGACATGTACCCAGATACGTTCACTCCGGAGGTATAAGGTACCGGTATTACGCCCGCGCTGCATTCTACATGTCCCCCAAAAATGCCCAGAATGTGTTTTCCCCAATTTTTCCATATTTTTCCATCTCAAACCAACTCTATACTCTATATACACCTTAAAAACCATTTCAATTCATCTTGAAATCACTATTATACTCAATTCATCTTTCAATACATATCTTTCTTCAAAATTCTTCATGAATCAGCCCCAAAACAACTCTCATGTGTCATAACCTATCTACAAGCCAAATACAAGATTTGTTGTGGCTTTGCTCTAAACCCTAACTCAATTATTTGCAATTTAACATGAATCCATCCTCAAAAGGAGGATTTCATACTCATCTTGTGTCATTTAGAGTTTTACCAATCCTACTTTCAATAAATCTTTGATTAGGATGAAATCCTAACAAACCCTAGGTTTGGGGACAACTAATAACCATGCAATTGTATGGAAATTCATACAAGAATTCATAGTTCCATACCTTTTTTATCTTGGCTTCTCTTCTTCTCCTCTTCTTCTTCTCTTCCTCTTCCTCTTCTTCTTCTTCTCTCCTTCTCTTCTCTCCCTCTCTACGGTTCTCTCTCTTCAAAATGAGACCAATTTTGGTCTTATCCAATATTTGTTAAGGCTTAAGGCTGCCAAGTCAAAAACCCATTTTTTGCTTTTATGTTTTCATTTTTGCATTTAGGTCCTTAGACTCCTTTCTTTTCAAGAAAGCAAATCTCTATGACATATTCTAATTTAGGCCCTCATCTTCCTCAAATCCTATAACCTTCTATTCGCGATTTCATTTCAAGCATTTTAGACATTAACCCCTAGTCTCTCTCATTTATGACCACTAGGTCCTCAAGTGGTAAATGACTAATTTACCCTTGACTTTATGATTAATTCCAGGTCTCTGCTTTATTTCGAAAATTCCATTTAACCTTTTATCATACCCTAAATGTCTCAAACTACAAGTGATATTTTTATGCTACATGACATGCATAGAAGAATGTGATATGTAATATGAACCATTAGAAAGATACAGATCAAATGATAAGTACTAGAATAAGAAATTAATGATATGAAAGGCAGTATGTCAAACGTCACATGATAGAAGTGTGTATGTTATATGAAAATGATAAGATAAGTGGTATCTGTTTAAGACGATCGTAGTTATCGGCCGTCCCCTCAGATAATGCTTCCCACTATGTAAAGCTTAGCACGGGTTTTTAATCCGTATAGTACGCAAGGCATGACAAGGATGAGGACAAGACATCCCCACACTCACAGAGCAGGCAAACAGAGATAGGTGCTCACCGCACTGCTTCCACAATCTCTGTATTTTTGGAATAGGTATAAGTTTTCTATATCGGTAAGAATTTTAATTTGCACAGATAATACGAATACCACTGACATGGTACTTATAATGTAAATGTAAATGTTTTTTTTATTTGTGAAAAGGTGCACAGTTAAAGAGTCCCTTGAATAACACAAGGTCACACACCCATCACCATCAAAGTAGGGTAGGCGTGACATGCACTTCACTCTAACAGAATGATTTGGATTGACATGGCTTCTTTTGTCTATCTGAGTCGCCTTTAGGACTAAATTGCATGGTCTAGTGGGTGTACGTCCATTCGATAGTCGGCCCTTTTGCAAATGCCCTACGATTGGGAGGAATGAAAAAGGTTCGACTCTTTAGATGTGTTGATCCTAATGTGAGAATGGGCGAACACTCACACTATGCCGTGTTTGGTGATCTGGGTCATTGACACTCCAAGACCTTCCCCGCCGAGCTGTCACCCTACACTCCCCTCGGGCGTGTGTTTCAAAACACCAACTTGCGGCCCTGCTATGTATTCTGAGATGCCCTAGAATTTCTTCCTTGTTTTGGCTCAAACTCGAACCATACGCTCCGATACTCATGTTGAAAAAGAAAGACAAAAGAATTGGAGGAATGAATTCCTTGTGTTTTTCATTGATCCATTATGAATATATATATATATACTAAATCCAATCTAACCTTCATAATAGATTACAACTCTATAAGACAAGTTTCCTAATAAGTTACAACTCTATATGTAAAGTAAATATATGCTATATAAAACTGCCCCTCAAGTTGGAGCGTAGATATTAATCATGCCCAACTTGTTACATAGATAACTAACTTAGTTCCCACTTAGGGCCTTTGTGAAGATATCACCCAATCATTTCCTCCAAATTTTTACATTAATATCCCGTACATCAAGCCGATTTGTATTTTTCACCGAACAAATGACAATCTATCTCAATATGCTTAGCCAAGGGATAATCGAATTAGAAGCAATATGAAGTAAGAATGGCCATTACACCGTATTGCTGTGATTGGTGTCTTAATGCCGACTTCCATCAAGAGTTGATGGAACTACATGATTCTGATATAACGACTATGTCACGCTCTATATTCAAACTTTACACTAGATCGAGAAACAACACTTTGTTTCTTACTCTTCCATGAGACTAGATTCCTAACAAACACATAGTACCCCTGGCTGACCTCCCGTCCTCCTTGATCCTCATAACTGCGGTTAGAAAAGCACCTCAATCTCTATTATGCCCATGATTACTGATAAAATACCACAGCCCTGCATTCCTTTTGGGAGCTACATAGAATTTGTTCTACAACCCGCCCCAATGATCAATTGTTGGAGAAGACACGTACTAGCTTACAACACTACTGTAGGCGGAATATTGTAGAGCGTTACTATATTAGTTTAGCTTCCAATCCAGCCTTCTATATCTCTTCAAATAATCCGCTCTAGTAAGATGTAGGCTTTATGCCATGTACAAGGACATGGCTTTGTTGCCAATTTTCCTGTTTCAGACAATAGATTCAACACATATTTCCTTTCGATATTAAAAGATTCACGCCATTCCTCATAACTTCCAACACCCACAATGTATTTAGCATCCCTAAGTCCTTTGTGTGGAATCGCCATGAAAAAAAGGACTTGAGGAAGATATACTTGCTATCATTTTCAAGATAACGATAATATCATCAAATATACTAACTAATGAAGATAATACCTTGTAACAATCTAAAATTATACCTGCGAGTTTTGTTTATTAATGCGTAGAGTATAATAAAAGTTAAATTTGTATTTTTCGGAAATTTATGCTAAATGTGAAAATGTCAGACCGGAATTTTTAAAGAAGTCTAAATTGGTAAATGTCAAATTAAGGACTAAAAGACATAAGATAAGAAGATTGTATGTTAAGATAGAATTTTGATAAGTTGACTTGCAAATTGAGTACAGATGAAGGACTCAAATGCAAGGGCAAAAAATATGAGTCAAAAGATGAGTGAGAAAACTTGTCTTTAGAAGGAAAATATCTCATTTTGTCTTCGCTGGCTTTGAGGAGCTAGATACGGGGCTGGGAAGAGTAAGAATCCATTTTGGTTGTATTCCCCCTCCCCTCCTCCTCCTCCTCTCCCATCTGAGTTCCACTTGAAACCAAGCAAAGAGAAAGAAAGGAAGAAGTGAAGCAAAGGAAGGCTAGTTGAAGTGTTCAAAGAAATCAAGGTTAGAAATTCTACAACCTCCTTTCTTGTTACGTAAAATAGGAAAAATATCCTAACTCTCCCCTTTGTTTTGTTTTGTTGGTTGTGTTGTTATTTTGGTTGTGACTCTAATGAAGAACACCGGGTGTGAAAAGGTAGTAGGGTTTTATGGGGATATTTTATCAAATTTTCCTTGTGGACCTTGATAGTTCTTGTTTCGGGGCCATAACTCGCTCCACCGACCTCCAAACTAAATGATTCCAGTTTGTAAGGAAATAAAAACCCATGGATACATTTTCCCGGATGTACCTAGATCGACCATCTCCTAAGACCCTCAAATTGAGTTTGAAGTCGCTATTGAACAAATTCGAATTAGAGTATTCCGGTTGTTTGGAATCATAACTTAAGTTTTGTTGATCCAAATAGTGTGATTCAAATTTCTAAGTTCAAAACTAGACATCCGAGAACAACATTATGAAATAAGTATAGCCAAATTTAGGTCCCCATTGTTACTGTAATTCATCAAAGTAAGGAACAATTTTGTCCCCTCAACTCATTCTCGGAACAAATCGTGTTAGACCATATCTTTAGTTATACTGATCCAAATAGGTGAATCAAAAATTGTTGTTAAACTAGACACTCAGGGCAGTAACTTTCATGAAGAAAGTAGTTGTCAAATTACGTCCCTATCATGCTCCATAAATTTTCAAATGTAGGACACAATTCCAGATTTTGTTCCTGGAAACTGTCCAGGAGCAGTTCGGAATGTTTAGTCCATACCTCCTAATTTAAAGGTCCAAATGACCTGATTCATGAGCCTTTAGAAACTTAAGACATAGGTGAACATTTTGTAAGAAGATCACTTTGTCTTAAAACTCTGCTCTCTACGAACTTCCATTGAAACTCGTCTCTGCTTTTGTTCTTGAATTTTCTTTTGATTACACCCCAATCTTCGGTCAATAAATCTTAAGGGTGATAGTACAAAATTTGGCTAAGAGTATATGATGAATGTTAATATGGACAAAATAAAATGCTCTGAAACACATATAATTGTAGGCCTGCTTAAGATTGGATAGTGAATGAATAGGCACGTCTATTTAGTGCTTTGACACTTTTGTTTAGTGCTATGACATTTCTGTTTTGTGTGATAGGTACGTCTTGTAACACCCTAAATTATGCCCTCGTCGTTTTATAACATGTTTAGGGTATAATATAAGTTAAATTTATATTTTTCGAAAATTTAGTGCTAAATGAAAAAGGATAAACCGGAATTAATACAAAAGGTAAGGTTAATTGGTAATTTTCCAATTAAGGACCTAAGTGTCATAAGATGAATAGATTGTATGTTAAAGTAGGAATTTGAATAAGTTCATTTGCAAATAATAGAGAGTTGAAGAACCAAATAACAAAAATGGACTTCTTGACTAAAGTGGATAGCATCAACATATTCTTACAAAATATCTCATTTTTAATTCTCGGGATTGGGTAAGTAAACCTTGCAAAGAAGAGAAGGAGAAAGAGAAGAGAAAAAGAGAAGAAGAAGAAATGTGTTAAACAAGAGAAGAAGAAAAAAAAAATAATCAAGGTATGGAATAGGATTATGGAATAGGAGTATGGATTATATGTATAGAATTTGTGTATGGAAAATGTGTTTGGAACTTTGGTATAGAATTTTTTTTGTTTGATTGTGGTCCTCAATGGAGAAAAAAATTGTATAGAGAAAATGTTGGGTTTTAGGGGAGATAAGACAAATTTTCAAAACCCACGCTTGTTCTGCCATAATTTGGTCATCATTCATCCAAATTCAGTGATTCAAATTTTTTAGTAAACTAGACTTCTAGAAAAAATTTTTCCTGAAATAAGTGTATCCAAATTTGAACCCCATTGGACCTAGAAAATTAGTCAAAGTAAGGGAACAATTTTGTCCCTGAAATTTGTCTCAGAACAGTCCCCTGAACTGGAGTAATTCCGGTTGTTTAAATTATAACTTGAGTTATACTAGTCCAAATGAGGTGATTCAAATTTCTGTATAAACTAGACATATGGGAAAACAACTTTCATGAAGAAATTATTGTCAAATTATGTCTCTATCATTCCCAGAAAATTTCAAATATAGGACACAATTCCATATTTTATTCTTGGAAACTATCTAGGAGTAGTTCGGAATGTTTAAACCAC
Organism: Tetrastigma voinierianum; assembly: GCA_016808115.1. Classification (NCBI taxonomy): domain Eukaryota; kingdom Viridiplantae; phylum Streptophyta; class Magnoliopsida; order Vitales; family Vitaceae; genus Tetrastigma; species Tetrastigma voinierianum. The sequence goes on along the minus strand of JAEQBH010009752.1, from coordinate 4,151 downwards.
ATCTCCCCAATTAAAAGTCCAAATGACATGATTTTTGAACCATAAGAAACTTAAAATATAGGGCATATTGAGTTAGAAGATCACTTATCCTAAATAACCTGCTTATAGGTCAAAATTATAGTCGAAATGGACTCTGGGAGTCGCCTTCAATTGTTCGTGAAGAATTGGTTATGGAAATTGAAATTGTATAAAGGCTATATAAATGTATTGTTATATGAAATAATGCATCATAGTAAGTTGATCATGATAATATGCAAGTATAAAAGCTTGAAAGCTATAATACACGATAATTTTATACGAAGAAGTGCAAAGTACAAGTAAATGTTTATAAGAGATTATTTGATACGAATATCTCTATAAGTATACATTTATATCGTAGTTATTCACGAGGCAGATATATTTTTTGATACCTAAAAAATTGTTAAGAAAACATGATAAAATTGATTGTCGGCTTATGACCGGGTACTGGATGATAGGGCATGCCATAGTGGATAACAATGCCGCAAAGATACGCCTTACGGTGATGCAAGAGTGGCCCCTGGGTTGGGGTCAAGACATGGATCCTGCTTCGATAATTACGCTGGCCCCGCTTTGGGTCATACAATACAATACAATTTATAGGATTACTCGTCTCGCATGCTGATAAGACTCTGCTACATACGCTCTTTCCCGTATTCGGGCCTTTGGAATATGTGACATGATATGTAATGACCCAGACTCAAATAATACAAGTTTGCAACACGCTTGACCAAATTTGACTAAGTTTGACCAATAACTAGGGTTTGACCAACACTTAGAGGTTGACCAGTTGACTTTTTCATGATGAATAATTCTTTGGGTTTACTAAGACACTTATTTCGTAGCCCTCGTCGATACGAGTTCATGGGGACCGACGAACGCCCAAACCGACTTAGGAATAAAAAGCTACGCCTATTAGAAGCTCACCGCAGCACTTTATCGTTGTCCAAATTCCCGTCCGGATTTTTGATCTAAATCGAATTCTAGACCCTATATAAACATAGGGGGGTTTGGGATTCCAAATGAAACCCTAGCCTCCCAGCAAGACACTAACCCAAAACCCTAGGAAGGAGCCTCCAAACCGGAACCGAGTCGACCTTTACTCATTGGAGAGCCGTGAGGATTTGACTCAGACGAAAAATTCACCGATGTGAGTCATCAGACACCCGCTCGGGACAAGGAGGTGCGCAACCTCCGGATCTGCCTGGCGCTGGCCAAATTTTCATGGCCAACAAAGAAATTTCGATGCGCCCGGACGGCCGGCCGGCTTAGCTGATGCGCGGGCGGCCATCGTGATCACCTGGATCGTTTTGACTTTTCCGAAGCATTTTCGGCTACTTCAGGCTACCCATAGCTCCTTTCCACCATTTTTGACCTTTCCGAACTCATCTACGTGGTCCTTTATGTGATTTCTCACCGCTTGGAAGCCATGCAAGTGAAAAACGAAATCGCCGGCTTAGATCGGCTCTTCCGCCACCACAAGCCATCATGGACCAAGGTAATGGTACCAATGAGTTACTGGTCTCGTTCATTGATATGTAGTTTGTAAAATTTGACGTTAAGGTTAGTTTTCCATTTTGTAGGTTGTTTTGAAATTACCGAAAAGTCGGGACTAAATAGAGTACCAATTGGTCAAATTTTGGCAAAATTGAAGGAAGAGTGAAATTGATATTTTTAGGAATTATTGGACGGGTTCAATTCGGAAATTAGCTCCCGTGAAAGCCCTAATTTGGGTACCGGGCCTATAGGGCATATTGTGTAATTGGACCTGTCGGAGTCCAATTAGATTACTAAGAAGTTCTTAAAAATTATTCTAAGACCTTTAGGTAGGTCCTTAAATGTTGTTGGTTCAGCTTATCGGGTTTCAAGTGATATTTTATTTATATTGGCTGTGCACTCACGTCGGGCCGGGAGACGATCCTGCAGGGGAACAGAATTGAGCGTCTATAGTCTGTGAGTGGTCTACTTGTTTTTAGAATGTTTTGGGGTATTATTATGATATATATTTGCGATTAGTTATTTCATATATAACTTATTTGATCGGACGGTTGGTTGTGCATAAATGAAAATGTCAGTTTTATAAAAACAAGTTATCATTTCATGTGAATTTTGTCAATATTTTAAATATTTGGAAGTTTTACTGAGTTCCTGGATGAGTCTGTGGTATTTGAATATTTTGGGTACGTGGATTGAGGTTTTAAACCGCTTTGAAAACTTATTGTTTTAAGAAAGAGATTTCGAGGTCTTGTGAATTGATTAAAATACGGTAATGGTTGGAAAAGAAATTGTGAGTAAAAAAAGTTTGCTATATATTAATTCCTCGGGTCGTGAGGTCTGGATTTACCACGGTTGCGGGCGCCACGATGTCGAGAGGTTTGCTTATATATTGAGGTCGGATTACCAACGGTGGTATGCCACGGCTGTCGTGGAGATTAGATGTATGTTATTTTACCCGGGCCGTGAGGCTCCGATTACCGACGGTAGTGCTACGGCGTCGGAGATTAGATGTATGCTATTTCCACGGCCATGAGGTCGGATTACCGACGATTGGTATGCCACGATGTCGGAGCGATGGGCGTTATTTCCACGCTGCGGAGGTCGATTACCGACGGGTGGTATGCCACGGCGTCGGAGTTTAGATGTATGTTATTTCCACTGTCGTGGAGGTCGGATTACCGACGGTGGTATGCCACGATGTCGTGAGTTTAGTTATATTTCGATACTTATGGTTTTGGTACTTTCATGGTTATTTTTACGACATTGATGGCTATATATGTTTTATGCTTGATTTATATGTTGCGAACGATCCAGACTATAGTTTTCTTAAAAATCATGTCGGTTAGATTTTTGGAGCATAAATTTCATATCACGGACTCTGTAATGATGGGTTTCTGTGGAAATGTTTCTAAACGGGGGAACCTTATAAAGAGCTTAACGTGAGGTCTTGAGAGAAGAAATTTTTGAAAAATAAAAATATTATTTTCCTTATAATTATGCCACTCTAACGAGATTTATTTCACGCTATTGTTTTAAATTTGTTCCCTAGTCCGGCAAACAGAAAATTCTACCTCGCCGCATTCAACATCGCTTTATCTCGCAAATAACCGGCAAAGATTTCATCCCACCTATATGTCTTTGTTTTGTTGGATCTATTAATTCATTGTAACCCTTAAATTCGCAAATACTCTTAATGCTCATATTCGGTATTTAATCGCTTATAGTCCATATCTATATATGTATGGACTTTTATATATACTTAGGTACATGGTGTTTATGTGTTTTACTTCTTTGGTGGTCCTCAGGCATTCCCTAGGGATTGTACAATGGAACCCCACTAGGCGGGACCACCCGGGGAAACCCCGGAGGGGTATCCGGCCGGGTCCCGCGCCTGTATCGTAGCTCTAGGTTTCCTAAATTCCTTGGTCAGGCATCACTGCGGCAACTCATCCAAAGCAGTTTCTTGTGATACCTTCCTAACTTTATCTGAAATTGACTTATTTCATTTATTCTTGGAATATAGTTCTTCTTCGATGGCATACCTTGTAGGTTGTGTATAGACTACAGATAAATAATAAGGTCACCATTCATAACCAATATCCTTCATTTCTGGTTGATGGCCTATTTGATCACCTGTGGTGCAAGAGTGTTCTAAGATCGCTTGAGGTCGGGGTACCATAAATTAAGGATTGTGGAACTCGACATTCCAAAGACGGATTCAAGACGGTATATGGGCGTTAGTGAGAGTTTCTAGTGATGTCTTTCGGACTCACCAATGCCCCAGCAGCTTTCATGGATTTAATGAACCGGGTCTTCCGTCCATACTTAGATCGGTTTGTCATTGTTTTCACTCCACGATATATTTGTGTACCTCGAAAGCGAGTTAGGTTTCAGAGACATTGGGTTTGGTGTTGCACTTTAAAGCAATACAATTTGTATGTCAAGTTCTAAAATGTGAATTTTCGCCTGGACTGAGCGGGGTTTCTGACAAATAGTTTCCGGGCTGGATGGCACACGTGGATCCTCGTAGTAGAAGCAAATGAAAATCGGGAGCAACCAACTACGGTGACAAGTACGGAGTTTCTAGGATTAGCTTGCATACCGTAGGTTCATAGAAGGGTTCTCAAAAATAACAG
>JAEQBH010009751.1:0-51133 GCA_016808115.1 Tetrastigma voinierianum | reverse complement strand
TTTTCGTTTAGGAAAAATGAGAATTTGGACTAGTAACCTTCAAGGAAATTGTAACATTACTTGAGAACTTGATTTTAGGCTTGAATAACCCAAATCGGACCTCTACAACTCAAGTTATGGTTCGTTTTTTGGGACCGCTACAGCTTAGGCTGTTTAATGATTTGTGTCCAGATTTTTGCCACAATTGGTATATGATTGTAGTATATCATTGCTTGAATTGAGTGATATACTTGGTTGAAATTGTGACGCCCCAACCGCGTCCGCGATCACCCGTCAACCTCGCAGAAATACGTGGAATGCCTAAGACCCGACATCTTTCACGAAAATCGGACAGAGTCTCATTTGTACGGGGAGCTCTACCCAAATACAAAACCTATCCCAAACAGTTCAATATGACATTTCCATGAGTAAAACGACCACTTGGGCCCACAAACCAATACTCATCCAAATAAATCCCAACCATATACAATAGTTTCAAGAGGTAATAAAATTATCCTTATACATCATATATCAACTTAGAGAGTTCTAATACATGTGTACATAACAAAACCAAAGCCACAACCCATCTTTCTTCTTAAACGGCCTCTAGGATGAGCCGTCTCTCGACCGCTCCCGCACCAAAATAATATCCCCCGACAGGTGAGCTATCGCCCGCAGTGGAATCACCCCAAATGGGTTACTCCCCACCCAAGTGCGTATGCAACGCTCCAAAGCAAACACACATCCAAGCAAATGCATGATCCTAATTAACGCCTAAACGACCAACCCACATCCCGAGTCCTCACACCGACCCCACACTCGCCTAAGCCATGTATGAGATGCAAACATTTTTTCAAAACAATTCTTGTTGTTTTCGAACTATACTGCCAACAAGATCGTAAAAATATGGGACTACCCTCCCAGGCGACGTGTTGGAGAACCTTCAAATACCATGGTCCTCATCCGAAATGATCCTGGCCGACCGCCTCATCCTGTGAAATTCTCTTCAAAAAACGTTCGCTTTTCTTTCAATTTTTCATGTCATGCACTCACCTAATTTCTAGACTACCCTAGTGCATATGAGATGCATTATGTCATTTCATACAATATATACAACACATGCAAATATACCATCATGCATATATTTACATAATTTACAATTACACCACATGTAATTCAACAATATCACCATCACCCAAATTAAATTTCAATTTCGAGCTAATCACTATCCTACCTAATGGCCTACACCCACAAGCACTTATATAATCATGGCATCATGTTAACGCTTCAAGCATTTACCTATTGATTTCTTTGATCAACCAACTCAAGCCACTCACATCAAACAATTTCAATTCCAAAACACATGGACATTTATGGTCAATTTCATACAAACTGGGACTGTTTTTACAGTCCCAAAATAGAGCAAGTGGGTTGTCCACGGGTAGCCCACTCCTTCTACATCGGTTCCTCTTGGTGGAATCGAATTTGCATGGTCATTCCCGGCCTCATACACACAAAACACAATTTATTGCATAAACCTTAATTTAGCCGCCCAACAAAGGATTACACCGGCTCAAAACGAGATTTAAAATTTCACAACTTATCCTGTTTTGGACCGATCAAACAACCCTCACCGCCTCAATCCAACCGAAACATTATAAAACTTTTAAATAAAGTGTAAAACCTAAGTAGGATAAATCCCCTACCTCACGAAGTTTGTCAAAAACTCCTAAAACCGGTGCCCACGTGTAGGCCTTGATGCGTAGAGCAGCTTTCCTTCTTGTCCCGACGAGTTCCGACGGTTGGATCGCCTAAAAACCTAGAGAGAAGTCTCTCTCTCTCTCTCTAAAACAAAATCTCCAGCCACTGCAAGTCCCTTCCTCCTTTTTTCACGTTTTTTGGTCTTTTGATATTTGAAGAGGATGACACTATTCCTCTTTTTGTCTTTTTCTCATTTAAACAAATTCAATAATGCCCATCATGTCCCCAAGTTTTGGATTTTCGACATTTGCACTATCTCTGGCCCATTTCCATCATTTCTCTACCCATGCACCATGTGTAACATGAAAGACGTTATACGTGGCCTCGCTTCACATCAGATTCGCTTTCTAAGACCTGCTACTTCGGCCGCCCTCGAAAAACGTGTCAACTCCAACTATCTCGAAATTCGACGAAATTCGACGTGCTAGCTAGATTTTGCAAGACGATTCCAACGGTGAAATTTGTTTTGTCATCCGAGATCTAGAGAATAAATTTCGGATTTTTGACAATAATTACGATTTTTGTCTTTGAAAATTAGATTTTCCTGTCTTACTAATCTCCTTAAAAGGAATTTCAGAATAAATTTTGACAATCACATCATTCACATGCATATGCAACGTGCACTCTACCATGCATGTAAAACTCGTCATTTAATTATTAAACAACTAATCACTACTCGATCCCTAAATAAAGGCGGTAGTGGCCCGCACGCGCCCTCGGGGCTCCACGCCGACTCCTCCACCCACGCGGCCGCCATAGCACCCCTCACTAGCCCTCACGGGTCTTAAGCGCTGGCAAAACCGATCACGGCTATCCAAAATGCATACCGGCCTCCTTAAAGGTCCCATCGTTGTCAACCTCACCTCATTCAATCCACCACATGAGCCGGATCCTGGAGTATACTCCGAGCATGGAGACGTGAAATACCCTCATGGACACCGACATGCTTGGCTATGAATCTCAACCGGGTACGCAATGTGCTGCCTACCCTCCTCGAGATCTCAAAGGCCCAATGAACCTCGGCGATAACCCTCTCGCTTGCCAAACCCGACCACTTTCCCCAGTATCACCTTCAAGAAGACGTGATCTCCAACCTCGAATCCTATGGTCGACGCTGTGCATCCGCATAACTCTTTCCGCTTCTGGCCTGAAGTCGTGAGAAGACGCGCCATCAGATCAAGCTCACCTTCGGAGGTGTCTCTAATTCATCGGGACCCGTGATGGAGCCCTCCCACCTCGGTCCAACATAATCCGCGATCTACATGGCCTCCCATACAATGCCTCATATGGTGCCATTTGTATACTCGCCCCGATAACTATTGTTGTAGGCGACTCCACCAAGGAAAATGCTCCTCCCTAAGCAATTCTTATGATCCAGACGCATGTCGCAAAGATGTCCTCTAACACCTGTGATATAAGAAGATGTCCTCTAACACCCGTGATATAATCCATACAACACGAACCCCACACAACCCTTACTGTAACCGACCTCCCAAGGCTCACAATCACCGACAATCCAATGGACCGTCAATCTAGTCCATGTCATGAATGACATCCATTTGTCGGCAGCTCTTGCTCGCCAACAACACCCAATGCACGGAAGGGATATCCAAACTCGAGTCACTCCCGCGAATTCTATCACTCAATCCAAAGCCTCACGCTGATAACCTCGACCGTATGTTTTCATCTCGAGTCACTCCGACTTCTATCACTCAACTCTAAGTCTATGGATAATCCTTGACTGTGTTTTCATCCTCGAGTCACTCCCGACTCCTATCACTCAACTCTAAGTCTATGTGATAACTTGATCGTGTGTTTTCATCTCGGGCAACATAATTCTTTGGCTTACACTTCGAGCCTCTTGCATGCACACAGAAATTTCGGATATCTCCACGGGACTCTTACACCCACACAGAAATTTCGGATATCTCCACGAAGCCCTTACACCCAATACGTAAATTCTAGATGGCTCCTCTCTGTGTCTCTTACACCCATTACGTAAATTTTGGATTTCTCCAATGGGTCTCTTACACCCACATAGAAATTCGACGCCTCCCGGCCCTTACACCCACACGTAAACACCCTCGATACCTTTTGGATACTACCGCGGGTCTCCTTCACCCTAACTCCAGGTTTGTCACCTTAGGGGATTAACGACCCCCTTCTTGCTTTGCCCAACACACATTAATTACTCTTCATTGGACGTAGTCCCAAAGACAAACTCAACCCACACTCACCAAGAGTGGTTAATGACCACTATCAGGAACCCACCCGATCACGTGATGTGCCACGCCGCACTACGAACGCACGATGCCATACTGGTGACAACCCATTCCCGGGTCAATCATGAGCAGAATTTGCATCTCTTAACCTCCAGAATTCACTTATCAGTCAATCCTCACCCTACATCCTAGAAGAACATCTATACCTGCTCCTCTAGTGCCTTAACCTCTACGCCTAAATCCATCACGCCAGATGCAACAATGAACGAATATGATGCATCCACTTAAACGCTACCTACCAACAAGTGCAAGAGTAGAAACGCACCCTACATATCCCAAGACCGCACGCGCCGCACCACGAGACTTCGCCTCCTAGACAATCTCGCCATAGCCCGCAGCTAGCGACGTAAATAACATAGGTCTGTCCCGGGCCGACTAGAAGTCCCGCCCGTGGAGTCCCAGACCGACTCCTACTCCACACTCCCAACCCCACCCCAGGCCGCCGAAGGTGCTCGTGATAGCACCCCGAACCGAAACCGGCCCTCCGACCCATATTGGTGGTGTGAGGAATGAATCAGACACTCTCCTCGTTTCACAGTTTAATCGGGATCGCGCTGTCCCAGTCATGGGATCCCTGTCTCTAGGGGCAATCCCATCTCACATGCCCAGCCGTCTCGTTGGCAACATCTCATCTCGCCGACTGGGCCCAAAACTGCCTCTGAACCCAAACCAGCGGTCAGTAAGTTCCTCTTCTTCCCGAACTAGAAGAAGGCTTCGCATCCTCCTTCTGCTACCAACACTGCATCCCGAAAGTGCCCGTGCATCTCGATCTCTCTCTATGGTCAGTGGTCGCCCCAACCATGGAGTCCATATCCCGTAGACGGTCCTACTATCCCGGGCCCGAATGACAACTTCACCCCATTCCTCGAATCTCCTAACCCTGCAATGCCTGCGGGCTACTTAATCATCAGCAAATCTGGCTAACTCCGTGAATCTAGCCACGTAATCCATCACCGTCATCGCCCCTTGCTTCAGCTCTAGGAACTCCTGAGCCTTCGCATGCCTCGTAGATCTGAAAGCATTTACCCATGAATGCCCCGAAACTCGCCTACGTCATCGCCAGTTCCTGCAGAGGTCCTTCATTCACCATACTGGGCCTTTCACCCCTCTAGCCGAACGCAGTTTGACCCGATCCCGGTCGCACGAGGTAATCTCTATGGCCTCTAACACCTTCTCGATCCGGTGATGAACCAATGGTCCGCCACCATCTGGATCTCCCTCCTCCGTGGGAATGTCGAGGATGATGCGCCCTAAACCTCGGAGGTTATTTTCAGACTCCCGACCACCGCTATACCAACCCGTGCTATAGCAGCCGCCGCAACACCTACAAATTTCACAAAGGCATGCTTATCAACATCGTGGCTGGTCAAATGCCTATGGTGCTCGACTAAGCACTGCGGACGCCCTCACGTCCTTCTTCCCTACTAGCCATCTACACATGTCAAATGGCAAGTTAAATATAATGCAGTATCTCTAAGGCATAAACACAGCCCCGAGACACTAATCATGCTCAGAATATAGTTCATATACTATGTCCCTGCATTCCTAAGCAATGCAAGTCAACTAATTCAACTTATCAAATCATTTTTTTTCCAACAAAAAGTTTATTTTCGAAAATTTTATTTTTTCCAAAATGTCTTTTTTTTTTTCAGGATGAATGTGCGGTCCAATTAGTGACTCAAGAACAGTATTGAGTCCAAAAAAATTGGGTAAAGTGCACAGTGTGCACACCACAGCCCAGCCAGCATGCCCAGGTGCGCACAAGCACGCCCAGGCGCGCGCAGTGGCCGCCGTGGTCGTACGCTTCAATCGATCGCGGTCGCAGCCGCTTCAAGGCTCGCACGCTGCGGCCGCATGCCAGGCGGGCGTCAGCAGCTCGAGCCGCCGCCGCGCCGCGGCCGCGCGCCGCCCACTACTCCCCTGCGCCGCTCAGCGCTTTCGTGTCGTGCGCTTACGCCTCAAGCAGAGCGCGTCTCGCGCACTACGCGCTTTCCTCTCGTAGACTGCGCACGCCAAGGCTTCTCTCGCCCAAATACCAAATTTGCGCGCCCTCCTCGTACAAGTGTCTGAATGCACTCAAGTACACAAGGTCTAAACTTTATGCTCAAATAGGTGAGTCTATTTCAAGAACCAGACTCTTATTATTATTTTTTTCTCAATTATTTTCAAATTATCGGAAAAATATAAAAAAATATATACCCATTTTTTTTCATTTTCCGTAACACTAAATAAATTTATAAAAATTTATTTTATTCATTTTCTTAGTTTTACACACTACCAAAACCTTTTAGAAAATGATTTTCTTCATCTCTAAACCAAATAAATTCTATAAAATTTATTTTCTTCATTTTTACAGATTGTAAAAACCCTAAAAAAATTTTAACACATCATAAGCTTTTTTCCTATGTGCTAATCACTAAGCACACAAACAATCACAACACATGATCACATATCATTCATGCTATGCATATTTTTCATATTAATAACAATTTATCAAATCACACAAACACAACAAACACATGCACGCAAAGTGTCCTAGTTTCGCCTGATTTTCCTGTGTGAATCACACACCTAAACCTAACATCGAACCACACCTAGTGGTGACGTTTACACGACTATGGCCTAAGCCCAAATCCCCTGCTTCCCAGTAGCCACCGCATACCCAGCTCGATACTGCCAGACGCCCAAATTCGTGTCCGTCGACACCACAACCTCGCTAGAACACTCGCACGTCGAGAATCCGACATCTTTCACGGCACCCGCAGAGTCTCCTTTGTACGGGGAGCTCTACCCAAATACAAAACCTGTCCCAAACAGTTCAATATGACATTTCCATGAGTAAAACGGCCACTTGGGCCCACAAACCAATACTCATCCAAATAAATCTCAACCATATACAATAGTTTCAAGAGGTAATAAAATTATCCTTATACATCGTATATCAACTTAGAGAGTTCTAATACATGTGCACATAACAAAACCAAAGCCACAACCCGGCTTTCTTCTTAAACGGCCTCTAGGATGAGCCGTCTCCTCGACCGCTCCCTGTACCTGAAAATAATATCCCTCGACAGGGTGAGCTATCGCCCAGTAGTGGAATCACCCTAAACGGGTCACTCTCCACATATGCAATGCTCCAAAGTAAACACACATTCAAGCAAATTCATGATCCTACTTGAATGTCTAAATGACCAACCCACATCCCGAGTCCTCACCGACTCCCTCACACTTGCTTAAGCCATGTATGAGAAAACATCTTTTTCAAAACAATTCTTGTTGTTTTCGAAACTATACTACCGCTTACCTGGTGAAAATACTGGACTATCCCCTCCGGGCGAATGTGTTGAGAACCTTCACGAAACAAATATGGTCCTCATCCTAAATGATCCGTTGGACCGTCTCCCAACCCCATTCTCCTGGAATTCATCCTCAGGAAATTCCTTTCTCAAAAACGCTTTCGCTTTTCTTTCAATTTTTTTGCGTCATGCACTCACCTAATTTCTGCGCTACTCCTTGAATAAGATATTAAATGCATTATAGCCATTTCATAATATATACAATACATGCAAATATACCATCATGCATATATTATTATAATTTACAATTACAATCAATACGTAATTCAACAATATCAATCATCACCCAAATTAGCCTACTCGAAGCACTCACTATCTCCATTTCCAATGGCCTACACCCACAATTATATTCTATATAATTACGTGCATCATGTTAACACATCAAGTATTTACCTATTAATTTGTTTGATCAACTCAACCTTTCGCCACTCACATCAAACAATTCCACCAAAACACATGGACATTTATGGTCACTCATACACATCGAGACCTGCTTTTACAATCCCAAAACAGAGCTGGTCAGTTCACTCGGCAGCCCACCTTCCCTACATCGATTCCTCTTTGGTGGAATCGAATTTGTATTAATATTCCCGCCCATACACAACAAAACACAATTTATTGCATAAAACCCACTTCTAGCCGTCCAAACATTGACTACACTGTCCAAAACGAGATTCAAAAATTCCCACAACTCGGTCCTATGTTTTGGGACAGATCAAACGTCCTCACAAATTTCTCAATCCAATCGAACATTATAAAAACACTTAAATAAAGTGTAAAACCCAAGTAGGATAAATCCCCTACCTCACGGAGTTTGTCGAAAACTTCTAAAACCGGTGCCCACGTGTAGGCCTCGATGCATAGAGCAGCTTTCCTTCTTGTCCCGACGAGTTCCGATGGTTGGATCGCCCAGAAACCTAAAGAGAAGTCTCTCTCTCTCTCTAAAACGAAATCTCCAGCCACTGCAAGTCCCTTCCTCCTTTTTTCACGTTTTTTGGTCTTTTGATATTTGAAGAGGATGACACTATTCCTCTTTTTGTCTTTTTCTCATTTAAACAAATTCAATAATGCCCATCATGTCCCCAAGCTTTGGATTTTCGACATTTGGCACTATCTCGGCCGTCCATTTCCATCATTTCTCTACCCATGCACCATGCGTAATATGAGTACATGTTATATGTGACTTTTGTCACATCAGATTTCGTTTTCCGGCACTCGTTATTTGATGCCTCGAAAAACGTGTCAACTCCGACTGTCTCGGAATTCGACGAAATTTGACGTGCTAGCTAGATTTCATGAGATGATTCCAACGATGAAATCTGTTTCGTCATCCAAGATCTAGAGAATAAATTTCGGATTTTTGACTGAAATTACGATTTTGCCATTTTTGAGAAAATTAGATTTTCTCGGGTCTTACAGAAATTGTGTGGTCAAATCGGTAACGAATGGTTTGACTCAGAATGTTTTTTGCATTTAATAAGGTCATTATATGATTTTATTAGGCTATTTAAGCGACATGCATGCACAATTAAGCTCAGAAAGATAAATTTGCAAGTCAATGCTTACTAATAATATTCAGATGCTCAATATACGTGTGTATAATATTTTGACATATATTATGTGGTTTCTTTGAAAATTGTATGTTAATTGATATGATTGTTCGGAACAGATGCACATGAGTATTATGCATGGTTTAAAATGTCTATATAGTAATTAACATATATATGACATGGTATAGGCATGGAATGACATAATTGCATTTCATTCATGGGACATCGCATTAAACGGCGCGTTGCATACTGGGTCATAATCATTCATCATTCTCCAAGCAGTTGGTAAGAGTTTTAGTGATTGGACTACGTCCAACTGAGAGTCCCATTGTGCATTTCATACTCGAATAAAAGCTCTGTTTATCTGAATCGGCCCAATGTTTTTTATTAAAGCGTTTATCGTAGATCGTCTAATGCTTTTGAATAAAGTTGTTTATCTGAGACTATTCAACGCTAATAAAGCCGCTATTGAATATTGTCCAATGGCTTAATAAAGCTATTTATCAAGAATGTTCACGAGTTTTAAAAACAAAAGCTTTTTGTTTTGTTAAAGGGTCGGGTAAAACACCAAATTTACAAGTTTTTATACTTGCACAAGTACGTGTGAGCAGCCTATGATGACTCGGTGTTAAAGGCATGGTAAGTGACACTTCATTCATGGCATGTAGGCATTCTAGAGTAGAAACTACATTTTACTTGGAATGTTTGATTGTGTGAACATGACATTGCATATGAACTTAAGCTGTGAGGTACTCTATAGTGAGTTTCTTACCTTTACTCGGGCATTACTCACCTGTCGGGACCCCTTTCGTGTGCATGGAGTATGCAAGTGGATGGCGCTCACTCGAGGCCGCAGTTATGTAGAAAGCCGGGTTGTGGCTTGTAATTAATTTTTTTGTAAAGAAGCTTTGAACAAACTAGTTCTAACTTGTATTTTGTGTAAAAAGAATTGTAAAAGTACTTTGGAACAACCTTGTTCTAATTTGTAATATTTGTAAGAGTGTCGTAATTAAACTCTTAAGGACTATGATAATTAGTCCTGTATATTCTCAGAAGTTGTGGGATAGTTTCAGTTCTAAGTAGTTTAATTTTCACTCATAATTAGACCCAAGAGGTCATTGTATTATATCGGGTCATGATGCTAGATTTTTCGCATGCGTTGTATTCTCGTAGAGCTCCCGTACAAAGGAGACTCGTCCCGATTTTCTAAATCATGGGTCCGTAAAATGGGACACGATGCAGGCTATATTCGGCATTCGACATCCACGCATCTTTCTCCGACCGACTCGTTGCTCAACTTAATTCCAGTTTTACAAGGCAGAATATCTAACCCACATCTTCAATCTCAACCGTCCATCACTGCCTCCACCTCACCTCACCCTTATCCCCAATTTCCGTGGACTCTTCCTCTAACCCTTACCAAGCTCACTACGCTCCTCATATTTATCTCATTTTCTCCCGATTTCTTTTTCCATATTTTGTCTTCCATTATGTTTGTACAGGCAAGCCTTATAAAAAGATGTAGATTATCTTCTACTTCGTTCTCTTCCATTTCTTTCTCTTTCTCTGTTGATTTGCTTGTTTGTTTGTTTGGATTGCCTGACACTACAATGAGAAAGGTTTTCGGGGTTTCGATCGTTTTTGGTGCAAAAATGGTCGTTGGATTTATCGACGATATTGGCAAACATTAGCGATATAACGCCGATAAATCATCGATTTTTTCGACAGATTTCTCTTTCACGCGCGCATGTTTTGGACACTCAACATTTCGACGATATATCGATATGTCACCTAAATATCGCACATTTATGATATTTCCTCTTACTCTTTCTTCCAACTGACTTCGCTGCCACTCTGATTCCTCCAAGATTGATATCTACTCATATACTCTATATAATCAATTCACTACACGTTTATAATTCTGCTGGCTGTCCTGCCACAAAATGGTGGTATGGGAATGAGTGCATGCATATTATTCCGCGACTTCAGTCCCTATAAGAATATAGTACTATATGTTTACAATAATGTAATGCAAAGTGAATATATGTAAAAAAAAAATTGCTACGATTTATTTTTTAAAAGTTTTAAATGTATTTTGATTTTATCAAATACTTTTTTTTTAAAAAAATTGTGTAGATTAAAATTAAATCTTAAAATCAATATTAAACAAATTATAGGGATTTTAAAATTTAAAAAAAATATTTTAATTATTTAAAATTAATTTACTTTAAATCAAAAAAAATATTTAAGAAAAACATAATTTTATTAATTCAAACTAACAATACATCAAAGTTAAACATAAAATCAAATCGCAAAATCATAGTGGTGATTAAACAACATCCAGTTAATGCGATAATGAACTCGTCCTCAAAGTCCACAACAAATCGATTAGTTTGTTTCTGCCATAAGCAACAATATTTGTTGCAAACAGTAACATATCCAGTTGATCTCAAGATACCAATTATTATCGACAGATTACTGAGCTTCTCGCCCAGTCATCGTTTATCAGAGTTTTGTTGAACAAGGTCCGCTCTTTACAACATCATCGATGATCAACCATAAGAATTAAGTCAGAACACAAAATTAATCACCACGTTTCTATAAAAAAACAAACGAAAAAGCTCACACATGCACGTGGGAACTAAAATCAAGAAAGAAATGTGCGTAGATTTAAAGATGTGCGTTAGGTGTGTGATTTGTAAATAATGAAACCCAACCTCCATGCCTGACAGATAAAAGTCGAGAGAAAAACAAATATTTAGTGCTCAACATTTAAATTCATATCGGTCATTCTTCTTCAAACATATCCATTACCAAAGTCAATGCAATGATACATTGCTCAAATAGTTTCACGCACTCAATTCAATGCGGTTACAAAACTCCCACAATTTCAATGATTATGAGATCCTTCCTTATACTGCAAAGCAAACGATCCGCTCAATTGTCTAATCCACCCAAACAAGAAACAAGAAAGAACCAAAGATTATTCATAAACAACAGCATGAATTATAAGATAACATCGATCCGAGAGATCCATCCAAACACGAATATGGTACGGAGGTCAAAGAAATGAGAAAATAAAATGACTGAGATAACCGCAAAGATAATGATTTTTGCGATCAAATAACTAAACAGGATTAGTCACAGGTCAACTGTATGCAATTATATAAGATTCAACATCAAACTTCGCTTGCAAAGGATCCAAACATCATAGCAGCACAAAGCAAATAAAAGTACAAAACTAAAAGTCGCTGTTCCACAAATAGGTCTGACTACATTAGCTGAACAACAAACCTGCTTCCCAGATTCATCAAACATTAAACAGACAAACAATACGCATGAAATTAGCATTCACAAAAACCCGGTTTAAGTCAAAATATACCTCTCCCGAAGCCTTCTCCAGGCACCGTATCCATTCCTTCATATCTGATCATTTAATCCCTTTCCCTCCCTCAGCTAAAAGGTCACTACTGTATCAAAATGCCAAATCCAAACAGTTTTATCGCTTCTGAAATCATCCTGTAAAACTGCAATAAATGCTTGCAATTCAAAATCTGGGTTATGAAAACTCAACTGAATAGTTCATTTAAGATTATGATTTCAGTTTTGGTTTTACTTCTCAATAAAGCTAAAAGGACAATAATCTTCCCTACTCGGAAGTTTCCTGAATTTGGCTTCTATATTATTGTGTTGGCATATTATTATAATTCAATAATTAAATGTTAAGGTTACGCATCATGGTACTAGTATGTAGATAAATAAACGACACTACCAATTATGGTATATATATATATATATATATATATATATATATATATATATATATATATATATATATATATATGAGTCTCTATTGCAAAATTGGTAGTATATTATATTTTGTATTTAATTAAACATAAAATTAAATAGTAATTATATTATTTGTCATTTTTATATTATTCATCCTCTCGAAACATCGATCTTAGAAGTTTTTTTTTGAAAGGACATCAATCTTAAAAGTTAAAGTATAAGATAAACATATCCAATATATTCATATATTGTTTTTATAGATTTTATAGATTATTTATAAGTGTAAGATAAATATCCAATTTAAACTGATACATTTAGATTTATATTTTAATATACCTGTTATATATCGGTATTAAAAGTTATAAAATATAAATTATAAGATATAGACAAAATTACCTAAATTATACATAAAAATTATTTCATATTAAAAAATATAGCAGAAAACGTAAAAATTTCAAGTTAATTATATTAATTTATTTTCCCAAAGCGAACTTCGTAATATCTTTAAACACGTAGCGAGATGACAAGGATATTTCAAAGCCTTGAACTGGGAGGCTTTCAGCTTCGTAGTTTTTAATTCAACTCAGACATGCAGTAGAACTTTATCGCTATTACCATTTAAAACTAGAATGAGGATTCATCGACAAAGAGATTTACTCTAGTGCCGTATCTTCGCTGCTTTCTACAACATGCACAAGATCCAAATAATTGAATTCTTGTACAAAAATGGTATATTTACAAAATGTTAATAAGTAAATATTATACTAAAATTCAAGCAAAATAGAAAATATCTGTTTAAAATAAAACGTTTGATTAAAATATTGATTTTTTTTTTTGAAAAGAGACAAATTGATTGATTTAAGTTAATATCACAAGAAACAAATAATCCCTAAAAAATTTAAATTATAAGTTAATAGTAAAAATGATAGATTCAAGGTGTCATTTGAATTGATAACGTGAAAACTCAAGAAAAGTTAACCGTTGATGATATAATTATTCATCGCAATATGTCGGCGACAAAACGCGTTGTAATAAATCGATGATAAAAATACGAAATAACAAAAGCAAATTTATATCGATGTTGATAAAACCTCGATTTGAGGAAAACGTACTTAAAATAAGGATTTCAAACAAAAAAATTTACTCCTCATATTTAATGAATAAGAGTTTGAAATAGAGAATTGAATTGAGGATAGCGTGTCTCCGCTGGGGCTTCCACGTAAAATTTTTAACTCTATCCAAAAATCTCGGGGATGATTAAAATTTTAAACGTATTCTAATATTTAGTTTTCATTTTCTTAAAAATACGTTTCAGACTAATTTTGTTTAAAAATAGTTAATAAAGAAATCCATTTCAGAAAATCATTTTCTTGAAAATAAAGTTAATGAAAAACACCGAAAATGCTGCTTAAATGCAAGCATTATTCACAACTTGTTTTCGAACTCGATAAAGGTTAAAATCGGGGCTTTTAAGACGGGAAGCGTAGAAGAAAAGGTTAAAATTGTACCCAATAATCCCAAAGGTTGCTTTATCCCAATCACGAATCCTGCTGGACATTTAATTGAAAAACAAAGAAACAAAGATGTAATGCAGCTTCCTCATTTATATATAAATGTCAAATAAATAATTCATTTTCTTTGTTTTCAAAATTTGTTTTTGTTCGATTCTGTAATTCAACGTGTTTTCCTACTAAAAGCCAATTAAAACATAAGCGCCCCGTTTGGGCCACTTAAAATTTTCAACTCTATCCAAAATCTGCATTACGAAAATTTTCAATGTATTATAATCTTTTAGTTTTCATTTTCGCACATGCTTCGTATCAATTTTGGCTGAAAATACGTTTTCATTTTTTCAACCCCATTTGATTAATTTAATTGAAAAACAAGGAAAACAAATTTTTACCTGTTCGATTCATATATAAAACATTAATAGCTAATTCATTTTCTTTCGTTTTCAAAATTGTTGCCTTA
The DNA here is from genome assembly GCA_016808115.1 of Tetrastigma voinierianum. Classification (NCBI taxonomy): domain Eukaryota; kingdom Viridiplantae; phylum Streptophyta; class Magnoliopsida; order Vitales; family Vitaceae; genus Tetrastigma; species Tetrastigma voinierianum. The sequence goes on along the minus strand of JAEQBH010009751.1, from coordinate 36,445 downwards.
TTCTCGTAATTCAAACGCGCTTTCCCTTGCTTTAAAAGTTCAATAGAGAAATGTGAAAATTTCTACCTACTAAACAGTACCAAAATTTTTCTAATTACTAAATGCGCTGGGCGTTTCGAGAGAAGCCTCAATTAAAATATTGTATTATATTAATTTTACATAATATGATGATTCATTTGATAAAAATAATAAAAATAACATATTTTTTAAATGATACTATAAATGAAATTAGACAAATATTTAAAACATGTTTATCTTCTAAATTATCCCTTTAATAATAATAATAATAATAATAATTTTTTGAAGAGAAAATTAATTTTATTGTTTCAAACTAAAAACATATACATTTGATAATTAAATTTATATAATTCAAGTTCTACAACATAATAATTTAATAATTCAGTTTTTTATTATTTAAGTTAATATTATTTTGAAACTGTACAATATCAAAGACATGACTGATTCCCATGGTAATTGATTTTAATCCTCATAACAACCAATAACAACCAACGTAAATCTGCTTTTAAAAGATAATTATTTTTACCTTTAAAAAAAAAGATAATTATTTAAAAGAAAAAGTTTAATTTTTTTTAATGAAAAAAATTAACAATTCGATGGAAAGTGGTGGAGAAAAATGAAGGGACAAATTTACATTTAAATCATAAAAAACCTAAAAAAATATTATTTGGCACAGTATCCAGTTAGATATATTTAGCCACATGGCAAGTTGATACATATCGATATAAGTTAAGGTTTCCAGTGTGCAGTCAGCAGCGGTGGAAACGGAAACTAGAGAGCGACGTTTATGATACGATCGACTCGCTCGATTCGCTTCGTCAGACAGTTCGACTCGCCCGAGTCACCTCGTTGCTTGGCCGCTGTCCTCCGCCGGAAGCCACCGGCCTGGCCGGTCCTGTTGCCGGCGCCCAGTCAATCTCTCATTCCGGAAACATCCTTGTTCCCAAACCCACGATTCTATTTTTCGCCATCTACAAACCCCAAAGCTACAGTCGGTGGGAGAACTGAGTCAGAAATGGCGTCGATGGAACCCGACGGCCGGTCTCCGGCACTTAACACCGCTTCGGAAGACTTTGTTCATGTGGATAATCCTGATCCCGATGCTATTCCTAACCCCATCGTTGAAGCCGTTCCTGAAGATTTTGTTCCGGTTGATGAGCGCGAACGCGATGTAGCATCTTTGAATTCGGAATCTGAAGGTTCTGATTTGAACAGTCCTGCTGTAGGAGCTTTCGAGAGTGTAGATGCTTTCTTTGAGTCCTCTGCTGGGAAGGGGTGGAACCGCAATGTCTACCTGGTTGGAACTGCTCATGTATCTCAGGTAAGTTTGTATTTTTTTGGTTGCTTGGATTCATAGAAAATTGATAAGGAGACAAATTGGGATGTTACTTCGTGCTTTTTTGTTGTTTGGGTGATTAGAACAACATAAAGACAGGCACCCAAGAGTCAGAGTCTTTCTGTTGCTGCATATTTCAAACAAACTGAAAGGGCACTGTTGTCGACGAGGGAGGGAAACGATTATGTTAAACTCGTTAAGGCATTTGTTTCCCTCATCCTCGAAAATTGAAAGCACTGATCATTTCCAGATGTTTTTTGTTTGTGGTTTTCATATAATGATTCATAAAACATATGATTATCTGAGCCAGAAAACAAAAGGGGAAAATATACATGTATAACGGCTCTTTTTTCTGTTTGGTAGAAATGAATATCAGGGAAAAATTATTGTAGCGAACTTAAATGACTATTCTCTATATGATCCTTAGAGGGAGAAAGTGACTGAAAAAAAAAAAAAAAAAAGAGTACTCATTCTCTCTTCATTGTTTTGGTTTTGGAAAATGAAAAATTGGGGCCTCTAATTAAAATAAATATAATATCATTATTTACATTTCTAAATTGAGATAAATAAGAGAAGATAATGCCGGTTTTGATGCAAGTAAGAATGGAAACTTTAGGTGTTTCGAACAATTGTCCGTATGCGTGTGTTCTAACTTATAAATGCTTGTTTTTTGTTACCGAAGTTAAATAGCCTTTCTCGCCATCTTCATTGTCATATTTTTTTACTAATGCTGAAATTTTCTAAGGCTCATAAATAAACAAAATATTCATTTATCGTAGCACTTCTTAAAACAGCAAACACTCACCCTCGCTCAACAAAGCGAAGAGCTAACAACACACTACCACAGCACAAACACCAATATTTATCATGATCATCAACATCGTCAAAGCAACCTGCCTTTACCAACGTCTAATGATAACTCTTTTCAAATGACCAAACAGATTTGTCAATACTAAGCCTTGCTGAGTTTCAACACTGCAGTTAGATGCCAGCCCTTCCACTGGTCTTTGCTAAAAGCTCTGTTTTAAAGATGATCTTTCATGTATAAAGTCAACATTCTCGCCTTCCATTAGATAATCTATTTTTGTAAACATTGAATAAAAAACAAAAACAAACAAATTATCACTAAAGCTTTAGCTTCAAACAAAAAGTTTCAAAACAAATAGCAATCTCATCTTTATACATATGTCAGAAAGATAAATAGTAAGACAACACTGTTTTAAATTCAACCTGCATCATTATTAAATCTTCCATCCACTGTGAATCCCTAGTTTGCTTAGTTTTTGTTGTCATCGGCACCATAAAAGAACCTATTGTTGTTTAGTAATTATAAACATTCTGCTGGAGCAGAACTAAGAAAAGCTGAAATGATAAACACAAATCTTTCTTGGCTTGAGCTCAGATTCATGTCGCTTTCTTTTAAGACTATTTGCAAGCCTGATCCAAGGTCAGTGAGCGGCCCACAAGCAACTGTCGTTCCTTGATAAACCACCCACTCCCTTGTTCTGGAGTTTTTTGCATGAAGAGTGTCCTGGTATATACACCTTTAGAAAAGTGAAAAATTTAAAGAAAATCTTTCTCAGTGATCCTGAAAAGTGGCATAGTTTCTCCGCCCTATATCTATTTGAGAGTCATTGCTCTGCCAGTTAAAAACAGACTCACTTCGATCGGGAAGTCATCGTTTATGGGAAGCTCCAATGTAACGGGAAGACTTGAACAAAAAACAGCAGTCCCTGCTCAAAGGCCGCCACAGACAGTACCCACAAAAGAGAGCACTCATGCTTGAGTCCTCCATCTTTAAAACTAAGATTCCAACAACTCCACTGAATTTTGAAATGTCTTCTCAGCAAGAGTAATATGCAAGATTCATACAGTGGGTCAAGTTTTCACTCTAACTTATTTACCCAAGGAAGATGTTTCAGACAGAGCTGAGTGGTCCTTAGCTTTGAACCTATCCCCACATCATCCCACACAGCAATCAGTCAAAAGCCTGAAGTCTGCACTACTAATTTCATGTGCACTTGAGTGTCCAGTATATTGGAATGCTCAGAGAATTTGTCCCAAATTCCATAGGAAGCGGCCTCACTCAAAAGATCTCATATAGTAGCTTATCACAGTACCTGGCGACTGGTACCCTTAGACCGCTGCAACAGAGTAGATCACACAATAATAACCCATCCCTGAATACAGTTTCAGATATCATTCCTCTCCATATTTAGATGGTCCTTCTTTTCTTTATAGTACTTATTCCCTCCAAGACTACATAGCAATCCCTGAGCTGCCCATTTGAGTCCAATCTAAGGGACTCAACTTTAGCTCATCCAGTCTCCCACTGTTGTAGTGTTCACAACAATTCCAGGTCCATCAAAATCCATTTTATCATTCCTATCCAATGAAGTCTATTTTGGGTCAATTTTACTCAGTCTATTTCTGTCTGCTTCATTTTGCTATTTTTAATGATCATATTATTTATTTTTAATTAGTAAGAATAATAGTTTTTCAATATGAAAATATAAAATAGTTAATATAGAAAAAAATAATAGTTGTTGAATAATTGAGTTTTCATTTTTAAAATAAATAATATTAGTATGAAAATACTAAGATTCATACAATTTGTTTTGTATATCTTCAGAACATGTTCATTAAACTATAAGATTTCCAAAGAACTTTATTTCATGCACATAAAACCCAAACTTGAGTTATTTATTATTATTTTCACATTCCTAATGCGATGAACATTCAAGGTCCCAGGGCTCATGACACTAAGTCGGTTAGCACCATCCAACAAACTGGTCTGATCCGGTCCCACCCATCTTGGGCCCCATCCACCTGGGCCTGACCTCTGCCCACTCCCACAAGAGTCCCAACTATAGGCTGAGAATCCACTCCTCACAGCCCCAGCAGAGACCTCCAGTCAAAATCAGCTCCATACATTTGCCTTCACTTTTTCCATTATAATATATCTGTTATGATCCTTTAAAAATAGTCAAAAACATCACTGATTCACATACCTGAACTGTCTTCCAACATAGAGTGAGTAAAGCAAGTTTCAGTCAGTCCTGCTTTCCTACCAGCTCTCACGTGCTTAATGCAATCATCCCCAGACCTGATCCAGATTGGTCATAGTCTGCTTTAGACTCTACGAAACAAGGTTCCAACCAATCCATGCAACAGATCCACTAGTCTCTTCGGTCATCCAGCGGCATTCCAACTGATCAGTCGATCCTTTTTAAGACAACTTGAAATCCTCCTGAGACAACCATAAGCTCCAGATTCTTCTGACACTCCATGATCCTCCTGTGAGTACTTCACTCACTATTTGTCTCTGTAACTACATAGGTAATCCCACAACATAAAGCTATAAATGAGTCAGTAATCAAAGAGCATACACAACAATGTGAGAGTGACTTCATGAGTGAGCTGGCTTCCTGGCTTCAATGACTGTCAACATAGTTAAGAACAATTTACACCCAGATTTGTAGAGTATAGTGCTGCTGTTAATTAAAGCAATTATTCTCTTAAAACCCTCACTTAGGTGATAATGATATGTGCAGCCTCTCTATTCTAGTACTTATAACATGTGATCATTTGAGATTCCCTCCCCAGTGCCTCTACATCAAAGTTAGTACACAAACAAAGATACTCTCACACATTCACAAACATAGTCATTTTAATCCTCAAAATAAGCTAGTCATCAACATAAAGACATGTAGTGCAAATGTTATTTTCAAATTTGTAGTAAATGCATTTGTCACTTTCATTCACTCCTCCAAGGTCAAAGCCATAAAGGGAAGCCCCTCAATATTAGCCCTCCACTCCATGCTCTCATTTAGCAAACTTTTGAACGCATTAGCGACCCTCTCTTGGATCTCCTGCTCCCCAAAAAGCCAATCACCATTAATTTTGATCTTGACCAAGGCGTTCTTCCTAAGATGAGCGTTAGCCATACGATGGAAAAACCCCTGTATTTCGGCTCCTCTCTTCCACCAAAGCTCCTTTAGATTTCCGCTCCCATGAACTTCTTCTAGCAGCACCTACTTATAAGCCTCTTTAGTTCCTCCTTGCCTCACTTTCCTCCACATGTGTTTCTATCCTCGTACACATGATCTTAGGCTCTCTACATTACTAGGTTGCTTTGTTATAATTCAGCTTTTTCCAAATGTTTATTCTAAATTTTTTGATAATACTTTGATCTTTTTTAATTCTAGAGAACAAACTGGCCTTCCTACGACGCACACCCCCTTCCACCAACCTTCCAACAATTCCTAGAACCCATCCACTCTCAACCACATGTTCTCAAAACTTAGCGGGTCAAGCTCCTCTTCTCTCTGGGTCAGCGCAACCCCAACCCCATTACACACACATAACACACACACTCCACACACACACTCTAGCAATAGAGGCATGATCGGTGGGTTCTTGTATTTTCACGATATAGAACAGCCGATTCATCTGGGGCTTAGTAATTGCACCTATTCCAAATAAGCCTCCGACATGATTTTTGTATACTCTCTACTCCATGTAAACTTGCCTCCCAATAAAGGCAAATCCACAAGTTCCAACTCTGTCGATACAATCTCAAAACCTTCTCATGCACTCGATTTAGTCTTCCCAAACTACTCCTTTCTCTCATGTGGCTGGATGACATTGAAGTTTCCTCCCATGCACCTCAGAGTCCTCACACAAACTCTAGTAGCCCCAAGTTCTTCCCATAGGAGAGTCCTCCCATCCCTGGATAAAGGCCATAAACCCTTGTGAAAACCCAAGCAAGACCATCTTTCATATTTCAACTCAGACTAGATAGAATATGTTTACTTATTTGTAGTTCCAAACTTCTTTATCCCGAATCCACTAGCACTCCACTCGTCGACCCCGGCTTCTCCCAGGCTCCCACCCAAGAAAACGACCCGTGCCTAACTTCTTTGATAATACCCTCTGATTGACTCAACCCGGATCCTGGTCTCTGCAGAATGTCCGGTCTCTAAGATCTCCAACAAAGCTTTCTACAACTCTAGTTCTCGGAGTCACACACACCCTAACATTCCAACTAATAAGCTCACAATCATCGAAACAGCTCATTTCTGTTCTTTTATCTCTGCCATTGTAACAAACTACCCTTCTGCACTGATGGAAAATTCTAGCCTTTTAACTCCCTTTAGATGTAGTTCTTCCATACTCCTTTAGAGGATCCTTTCCCTTTTACTTCAAATTTTAAATAAAGAACAACAGTCCTCCAAGCCCCTTCATAGAGAAACCCAAGGATTTATCGAATTCCTCAAATTTGTCGTTGTTCTAGCTATCACATATCGTGGGTTCACCTCGAACCAGTGCCAAATCCAACTTCCTCCTCTGATCTCCTTTTCGCTGTTTAAACTTTTGCTAGCTGCTAAATTAGTGGTTTATAATACTAAACACTCCGGCCTTCATCCACTCGTGATAGCCCTAGTCCTCCTAACTATCAATCAAAGAGTCATCCTCAACTTTTGTCTCCCTTGATTCTTCCATCACTCAGTCCCTGCATTAAACAAATATCATCCACTCCCTCTCCCGCTCGGAATAACCGCTATAACATATGAAAGATCCCCCAAATTCTATGACCTAGAACTCCTCTACAATCTGACCTTCTCAATAACTGTCCGGCCAAAAAATGTGAGGGAGAGGAAAGGAGAATCTGGGTTTCGTAGAAATTGCACTCGCTTTCTACATCTAGAGATCTCGCAGAGTGGTACTTAGTTTGGGACCTTCTCATTGATGAGCCATTCATCTTCATCCGTGTGGCACATCGCAGTGCCGCTCTCACTAGAGTCCCTTCTTGCAGAGAAACTGAGAGTCTCACTTCTGTGGCTTCGAGTCCTCCAAATTCCTTTTTTTCCTCAGCCTCTATTTGGCATTTCAAAGGCAAACGATTCACCCTTCTCATTTGCCCCACTCTTTATTGCAGTGGAAGGAGTGGGTTCCTCCAAGCATGTAATTCAAAGGGTCGGTATGGTCTTGAGCCCAAGATTTCGGCCTGCACTAAAATTCTTGACTCGACCTACTGGAATGGGTGACCGAGATCTCATGGTCGTTTCATGAGATGACAACCCCTTTTTTGCTGCACTCGTAACCCTCTTTACAGGAGGCCTTGAAAACCTTGGTTGTCGAGCCCTCTGGCCCTTCCTTCATGTAATCAAAAGCGCGTGAGAGTCCATCACCCTCTTCCCTCCCCTTTGCAAAAGGAGCCTTGGATTGTAACCAAGGAACAAAATATTTAATTACTGATATATCTGGTGACTGATTTTAATTTTTGATATATCGGAGTATTGGTGGATATTTGACAAAAATATTTCCAGAAAGAAAAGTTAACAAAAATACTTTGAAATTCACGGAAATACTTTGTCGAACTATAAAAAGGCATAAATAAGCAAATATACACTTGTTGAAGACGATGTTCATTATAATTTATCTAGAAATTACATTTACAATAGCTAGCCAAACCAAAATTACATCTATGTGGCTCCATTACATTATCTCATGAAGGGATCCCATTTGATGAAGACAACATTCATAACAAATATCTCCAAAATATCGGTAGTATAAAACTCCATGTTAAAAAATAATTTGAGAGCTGAACTGAAACTTGGATGCTGTATTTAATAAGTTTATAAAGAAATTGTATGATTTAAGGGTATTTATAGAATTTTTTTTGAGTCAAAATACTATCGATTGCTAAAATCATTGTGATTTAATTTTAACCGTTGGATTTGATTTATCAAAATAGCCGATATTTACCGATATTTTACCATATTTACCGATATATTCCGATATTTTATCATATTTTTTGAAATTCTCTGACATGCGTAAGGCGTGAGATAAAGCTTCCTCGAAATTTCACAAATATCAAGAATTTCCGATATTTCAGCGATTTTTTCAATTTTTCTCCGATTTTTTGGCCAACCGACTATCGGTTGGCACACTGCTTTGGCCCAAGCAGATAACCGATATTTCAAAGAAAAAAAACCGAAATTTGTTCCCTTGATTGTAACATTTTATGAACTGAAGAACCCTTCACTGGGAGCCGGGCTTTTCTTGCTACTCTATGTTACTGCGAAACCCATTGCACTCTTCCGTTTCGTCTCAAACTAGAATATGCGCCCATTGAAGGTCTGACACCATCCTAGTTTCTCTATCAATAGCCAAAAAACCTCCTCAAACATCTCCCATCTTCTCCATGACCTTTAATTCCTGCAGGTGGAACCGAGTCTCTACTAGTCTCACCCATGGTTCCTTCGAGAACTCCGAATTCGAAAGACACTCCTCATTGGGTAGCCACCGACACAACTCGAGACTGAAGGAAGTGATCGCTCTTTCTCCTTTCTACAAGACCATAGTTGCTTCTCCCCTCGATCCAAACTCCAACAAAAAATTCCCATCCCCCATATTAGCCAACCCCAAATTTCCTTTTAATCCCCATCTCTAACTCATCCCCTTTCCTCCTTCTAAATCTAAACGAAAGAAAGCCTTCTCACTTCCACCGTCTCCACTAGACAATATTCCATCCGAAACTGGATTTACATTCCCTTTCTCGTCATCTCCCCAGCTTGTCCTCCCGTGAAGATGGGGTTTTCGAATCCTCAACAAAGATCGAATCTCTCTCCTCAACCTTCTCGCCTTGAAAAATACTCCTTCCTTCTCCTACTCCGTTTATCTCCCAACCATCCCCTTCACTTATCCCTCCACCTTGTTCTAACTCCTCGAGTCCCGTGAACAAGCTTGCCATAATCCCCATCCAAATTTTCATTCTTACGGCCTCTTGCTAAAAATGGAGAGAAAGACTTACTTCCTCCGGCCATAAACCTTCAGCCTGACAAAGGGACCTGCTTGATTCGTCTCCTTGACCATGTCAAATGTCTGCCCTCCTTTTGCCAGCCCTAGTGCCATTGCATTTCCTCAATCCTTTGGAAGCTTCTTTCAACCTCCTCTAGGAAAAACCCTAGACTTTTTGATCCCATACCCACACCCACACACGAAGAAAAATTTCTTCTTCTCTCCTTGATTACACCTCGTAGAGCCCCTCTTTGTAGCCTAATATCTAAAAAAAGGGTTTTCGCTTCCATCAAAAACCTTTCGACCCCTCTCTTTTGCGCCATCTCCTTGGTCTACCTTCTCGTCCTCTTCGTCTCCTTTGGCGATTCCAATCGTCTCCTTTGGCGATTCCAGTGTCTCTAGAGCTCTCTTCCATTTCCTACTAATAATGTTTGTTATTTTTTTGAGAGATTCCTCTTCAAAATAACTAAAAATCAAAACTTGTACAGAGATCAACCAGATTTCTAAGTGCGGTGTTGGTGAGTGGAAACGACAATTCTCATTGAGACTTTTTGGGAGGTTGACGGTTGAAGGGTCTGAGGCGGAGTGAGTGGACGATGACAGTAGTTGTGGCGCTTATGAATCATATCCGTGATGGCTTTTTTTTTCTTTTCTTTCTTTCTTTTTTTTTTTTTTTTTTTTTTTTTTTTTTTTCTTTTTTTTTTCTTTTCTTTTCTTTTCTTGAGGGACAAAGACTTTAATCTATGAGAGACAAGGAGGATACGGAAAAGAAGTGTGGGAGGTTGAGAATTGAGCATCTTCTTAATATGGATGATGATAAACGAGGGAAGGTGGGTTCTTATTAACTTAATCGATATATTTTATGTTTAATTAAAATATTGATATGTTTTTTGAAACAAATATCAATATTTTTTATTTATTTTTTGATAAGTAAATATCAATATTTTTTATATTCAGGATATGATATTAAATATTAGTTTAGTTATAACATTGTTAATAACAAAATTTGGTGAAAATTATAATAATAAATTATTATTTAAATTAATTTAAAGATGAGTTTGAAGATAAAGACTAAATTACTTTTAAAATTAATATCTAACTTACCATAAACTATTATAATAATTATAATTATTTTTATATATTGCTTTTGTTAAATAAAATTAATTAAAAATTTTAAATAAATAATTACAATTAATTAAACTAGTATTTTTTATTTTTTATGTACTATTTAATTAATTATAATACAAGTATTTGTAATAAGTATATTATAATTTTGTAATTCTTTAGTGAATGTTTATAGTTAGCGAAATAGTATTAAATATAATAATTTTATGTCACTTAATACATATGCTGAAATAATTTATATAATTTTTTTAAACTCTCTATTTATTTTAATTTAATGATCGGTCGATACTGCCGATACATCGGCACTAACACGCCTCAGACCTCCGAGCCTGCGGGTTGATACCGTGACTTTTGGAACCAGTAGAGAAGGAGAAGGAGAAGGAGGCTAAGGAGGAAGAGAAGGTAATTCCATCTTCTTTGTGCTTTGAGCAAGTAAGTCCATCTTCTTCTTCTTCTCGTTTGGACTGTCAAAAAGAAAAGCCGAAGAGATGCTGTTGTAGGAGTAGGAGTAGGAGAAGGAGAAGGAGAAGGAGAAGGAGGAGAAGGAGGAGAAGAAGAAGGAAGAGGTTCCTGAAAAAAATACCTTAAGGTTTGCAAAAACGAAAATCCTCCCTAGCCCCTTGTACAAGAAGAGAAGAAGAAAAAACCCCAAAAAAGGAGCCAAGATATTGCAAAAAAATTACAGAAAATAAGCATAAAAATAGGAAACAAGTATAAAAATTTAATTATATTAAATAGAAATATATATGTAATATAGGTGCGACTTAGGGAAAAAAGCCTCAGGCTCTTAGTGCGTTTAAGGCTCCAATAGCTTATGCCTTAGGGAGTGCTTTGCCCTTTCATAACTATGACTTAACTATTGATTTATGAGGGATCTTGGTAATTTTGTTTGACTACAATATTCACATTTTCAAAATCATTTAAAGATAATTTAGAAATCATGCTCCAAATTGCTCATATTTTTTTTTATTAAGCGTTTGTTAACATGACAAATTTTGCATGCCAATATTAAAGAACTAACATGTAAGTAGAAAAGACAATTTTATTAGCATCAACATTCAATTTGAAATATTCCATCGTGAGCATACCCTTTCCCCACAAATACATTATTCTTAGTAAGGGTATACAACCAATCCTGGTTCGAGTAAATCCAAATTTCTTATTAAGAAGGTAAATTGAAACCAAATTTTTTCTCATCTCTCGAGGTATGTAGAACATCCTATGATGGCAATCTTCCAAAGGTAAACTCGCTCCACTTCACCAAGCATTCAACAACTTTTGTGGAGTGGGAATCACCTAACAACACTTTCGTCCTCAACGTCAAAATGGTCTTAAATAAAGCGCCGATCATGCGTTACATGGCGAAGCTACCGTGTCTACCCAATCACTCTTCGATCTACTAGAAATGTTGATTTTTGATATCATAGCAATAAGTTGCTCTTCGATCAGGTTCGCCTGCAGAGCAAGGCGACGCCTGTTCCGACAATTCTGGGCCAAATTGCTTGGCTTGTTACATTTATAGCAAGCAAACTATACTATATCATTCCTTGAAGGGGGTTCATGACCATTTTGATTTCAAGGAACATACTTGTTCTAATTGTTTCGGTTTCGATTCTAGTTCTTCATATTTTTTTCCATCGGGTTTTAGGGCAACAGAGGTGGTTCGTTTCTTAGCACTGTTGTTTGATACAACCAACACTTCATTTTTTTGATCTTGTTTACAGGGTTCCTCCTCAATACGGAGGTGAGCAATCAAACTTTCCAAAGAAAATTCCTTAGTTTTGTGCCTAAGAGTGTTTTTGAAATCCTTCCAGCCAGGAGGTAACTTGTCAATTAACACAACAACTTGAAATTGTTCATCCAAAGACATACCTTTAGAGATGATCTCATGAGCAATCCTTTGTAGCTTGTGTGACTGCATCTCCACAGATTTTTCACCAGTCATCTGATATTTTAGGTAGTGGCTGATTGCATATTTTTTCGTGCCAGCTTCCTCAATGTCATATTTTTTCTACAGTGCCCCCCAGATTTCATTTGTAGTTTCTATAGCACTATAGTTGTCATATAGGTCATCAAACAAACCATTCAAAATGTAATTTTTGCAAAGAAAATCATTCTCGACCCAGGTAGCATTCTCTTTGGTTTGGGTCTTAGTAGGTGTAGCAGGAAGTGAAAGTTTTTCAGAAGTTATTACAGAGGCAACAATTTTGTGGTTAGAAAAATAGCATTTTTTGCCTCCATCGTTTAAAATAAAGGCCCTCAAAACGAAAGGGTTTGTTCAAGTTTAGGGTAAGAGAATCGTACTCAGTAAAGAATTGTCTTAAAATTGTTGGAGCAGATTTGGGAAAAAAAAGAAGAAAAGGAACAATGTTACCAAAATTTCTTGGGTTGAGTCGCGGACTAAGTCGCTTTCTTTAAGACGTTTCATGGCTCTACCCAAGGTTATGCAAGTAGTTCAACAGCCCCATCGTCCCCCGGATAAAACAACCCAGAATCTCCTCTTTCTCGAGCTTCTTTTGCACAGAAGAAACTTGGTATACACACACTCTTTGGAATATTGCTCGAAATCAGAAAGTGTGAAAATTTTTGGGAAGAAATTTTTTCTAGGGTGATCTGAAAGTGGTATAAGGTTTCTCTGTCTTTCTGTATCGATCTGAGAGTCACTGCCTCTGTTTATAGGCTAAAAAAAAACGGATAGATTTTCTAACGGGTAGAAATGCCATGAGTTTAGTGGGGGAAATCAAACAGAAACGTGGAGTGACTTGTTAAAAAAAAATCAAATAAGTCTCCTTTACTTGGTAAAAATAATAATATTAAAAGGCTCTCTTGCTAACCCAGTTTAAAAAAAGAGATAATTCCGTGTCATCTCAAAATTTTAAAATTCAAATATTCCAACACATTCTGCAATAGTCAATTGTTTGCTTATGGTTGCTCATTATACATGATATAGAGTAAAAATCCTTGCCTGAGTTACTTCTTAGGAAAAAAAAAACTAACTCTTGATGGCACCTAAGAATACCATACTGTGCTGTTAGGGAACAACTTTACTCTCCTATTTTCCAAAGAGGAGTTGGACTTAATTGAACAATTACCATTCTTTGTAGGCAATTGAACCCTAACATTGTTAGTCTTCAAAGAAATGGGTATGCAAACAACTTCAAAAGGCCTTATCTCCTCTAGTTTCTAATCATACAACCGCCTGGTAAATCCTAGGACTCCAGCTACCATCCTACCAAATATCATTCACCCTAGCATCTTTTGGTGTAGCTATAGAATAAAGCTCTGGAAGCAAATGCCTCAAGGATGTATCCCCACACTAGTTGTTGTCCTTCTACAACTTCACCATTTTCTCGGACCCAGTTTATAAAAACCTGTTCAATCAATTACTCTCTCAATCAAATTTCTGATCGCCTTCTTCTACATCCCCATACACCCACTCTAAAGGATTTAGAAGGGGCCTAAATGAAAGCCCTTAAATAGGTGGTTGGTGGACACTCATGTTGGAGCCCAAAACCACGACTTTTTCCTAAGTTGATCTCGCAAAGCCTCAAACCATGCATACGATTCTGAATCTACTCTATAAAAGAAGCCTAAACCATATAAAAATCCAATTCAGATACTTATGTTGGACACTTACTATTGAGCCCAAAACCAAGGTTTTTCCCAATTGATCTTTTTGGCAAAGCCCTCCTCAAACCACATACTATCTCTGACTTACCTATAAAAGAAGCCTTAAACCATATAAAAATCCAATTCAAATACTTAAGGTTCTCTTTACTAGCATTACCAAGAATAAGAGTATTATCCGCAAATAATAAATGAAAACATCCACCCTTCTCTATCTATTCCCCTTACTAGATAGCCATCATTAACACCCCCCTCTCCTTTGAGTGAGATACTTCCTTAACATTTGAAAACTAGTGAGTCCTCTTGGTCGGTCTTTTATGAAATTTTATTGTCACTTCTTTAGAATGATTAATGCATTTATTTTTTCTTCCTTACTGTTTTGTTAAATTCTTTCATCTTTGTCTTTTGCAGGAATCATGCAGAGAAGTACAAGCTGTAATCAGTTACTTGAAACCCAAGGTGTTTCCCTTCTTTTTTTTCGACAAGCCAGAGGTGAGCCTCTTTTAAACTCAGTAAAACTTGATTGATTGGTAGATCAGTCACCAAGTTAGCTACCTGCTTCTATTTATTTAGTTTTTATTTTATTTTATTTTATTTTTTTGTGTGTGTTCATGTGTTCCATTCATCTGAGAGTTTGCCATTTTTATGTGATTAAACTGATCATAGGCTGTTTTCTTGGAGCTATGCTCAAGTCGAGTGGCAGTCCTTAATCCTCAGAGTTTAAAGGTTTGTGTTTCTATCATATTCTTGACTGTTTCCATTTTGCTGGTGTAATTGATTGAACTCCATTACATTACATTCTGGATCATCTCTCAGCTGTGGTCTACTAGCCTAGCCTGAATGTTAACTGGATATTAGTTGTCTTATTGTTCATATTTCTGCTTTAACTCAACTTACATCTTTACCTAAGATGGTACATTATTGTAGACTCCTTTTTCCTCGACAGCACTTTGACCAGACATCCATATCACTTGAATTATCGAGTTTTGTCCCAAAATAGTACTTTTAAAAAATATATATATATATATATATAAAATCTAATATGTTTTAAAATAACGCCTTCAAATCCATTGCTTAAAACCCTAGGCTACCATCAAGTTTTTAATCTTTGCTCTTAAAATCGTAGTCAGCAACTACAGTTTTAACTTAAAAAAATTTAAACCCATAATCATCAACTGCGGTTTTAACTTAAAAAAGTTTAAAACCGTAGTCACCAACTACAATTTTGACGAGGACACACTGGTTTGGGTTTTTTTTTTTCAAAACCGTTTTAAAATTGCATTTTCTTTAAAAAAGAAAAATGTATTATTTTAGGACAAAACTCTAAATTATCAGTATTCAAGTAAGTTTTCACTTGCATGGGTACTTACTTTTAGTTTGTCAGGTACCAACTATTAGTGAAATGATCGACATGTGGAAGAAAAACCATAATCTATTTGGAATACTTTATAGCTGGTTTCTTGCCAAGGTGCGATCCTCGTCTCATGAGTTCTCTTGAATTAATTTTCCTGGTTATTCCTTTTCCTTCTATTAAACTAGAATAATATTTTTTTAGTAGTTTTGAAATATGATTTTTTTTAAATGTTAGGTTGCTAATAGGCTTGGGGTTTTCCCTGGTGCTGAGTTTCGTGTAGCATTCGAAGAGGCAACAGAGTATGGTGGCAAGGTGATGCTTGGGGACCGCCCCATAAATGTAAGATACAGTTTTATTTTAGACCTTTTGATATAAATTAGTAAATTACATTGCATTTGCTATTGGGAAATTGGGATCTCCAGAAAGGCTGAGCATGGGATTCACTCCCAGGCAGGGATTAAAATATCCAAAAATATCGTCGATATTTTGAAGAAATATCGAATGTTGGTTGTCCTCGATACGATAATACAAACCGATAATGGGTTTGAAAAAAATCGGACCAAAAATCAGAAATCATTATATCAAGCCGAGAGCTTGAAATTTCATTATCGACGAACTAAAGTATGCTTTAATGTCAATTGGGGCAGGTTACATTGCAGAGGACATGGGGAAAAATGCCCCTTTGGCATAAGGCAAAATTATTATACAACATTTCTTTTCAAGCATTCTTTCTACCAAGTGAGGAGGATCTACACAAAATGGTAAGCGTTTTCATTTGCAATCGGGCAAAATAATTATACAATATTATTACTTTTGAAGCATTCTTTCATAATATTACAAGTGAGAAGGATCTACTGCAAAATGGTAAGCCTTTTTATTTGCAGGAGTGATTTTTGATTATACCTCCATTTGAACTCTACAAGAATAGTTCTTCATCTCATGTTGCTGGAATTTGAGTTGACCATTATTATAATCTGGGGCTTGTGTATCTATCTATCTTCAGGTGAAGGAAATGGACAATGTCGACGTGTTGACTCTCGTGATTCAGGAGATGAGCAAGGAGTTCCCCACTCTAATGGAGACCCTGGTGCATGAGCGAGACCAGTTCGTATTCTTCTTTCATATATATATATATATATATATATTTGAATTTCATCTTTGTGTTGCTTTCTTCTAGAAACCATGTCATTGTCTTTGCTCTTTATAAGTAATCTTTTCTTCCTAAGAAAGATACAACCTAACCTACCTCTACCTCTTCGGAAGTCTTCCTTAGAGGTAAAATGAAGGTGTAATGAACCAATTCCTAAGTTATTGTTTCGAACTTCTAAGGTATCTGATAAAAACCAAGCTAACCTTTGAAAGTTCACAAAATGTGGATGCATATGCATATCCATTACTGATAATCCAAAGGATTTAAATACAAATAGGAAAGTGAGAACGTGCAACATGGAATAACAAACCGATGAAGATGTGATAAAATACAAGATAAATGATAAATGAAAATAAAAACAAGAGTGTGGGTCTCTCTAGAGTTTATTCTTTTACTTAATTGTTTTCTTTTATCCCTCTCCTTGACCAAGTCCACATTCATCATGGGGTGGCGACATGGAAAGTTTGTTTACGAAAGTATCAGCATTTCTAAAATTGGTTGTATATTTTTTTAGGTACATGGCCTATATTATGAAGAATCGCTGCTGACCATAGTTCAGTAGTTGCAGCTATTGGAAAGGGCCACTTGCAAGGTATTCAGAATAACTGGCAGCAACCTATTGATGTAAGTGTAAACAATTCCTTGCTTTTATGTCCTTGAATCAGTACTCTAAAACTATGTTTGGTTCTTGAAAAATTTCTCAAGGTAAATGGAAGAAAATAAATAAAATGAAAGAAAATGTGAAGGTAAATAAAAAAATAAATTTGAAGTCAGTGATTTATTTATATACATTACTTCAGATCCGTTTTAATTATTCTTATAATATTCTTTTAATACTTATGAAGAATTAAACATAGGGAGAATTATGTATCGGGTAGCTAATTTTAAAATAATAGCACATAATGTATGAATAATTCGTTAAAAAAAAAAATATTTGTAAGTGAGGTTGAAATCTAATGATTGTAAGAAAAATCTCTAAAATACCCTGCTGCTACATATGGTTCCTCCTCTCTCACCCACCTCATCCCTCGGCCATCTCTCTCTTTCTCAGTCTAAACCAAAAAACACATCATTAAAATTAAATTTTAACATAAAAATAAAGAAGTTTAATTTTAAAACTAAAATAGATATTTATTTATTTTTAATTTTAAATTCATTGTTCTTAAACTTTTACATTTTCTTTTAAAACTAAAGTTAACTATTAATTTTTAAGTTTAATTTTTAATAAATTAGTTTATAAATTAAATATTTTTCTTTTACATTTATTTTAAAGTAAATTTTTTATTTTTTTATTTTAAATTTTATTTTTTTTAGAATTTTAAATTAAATTGAAGTCTAAAATATAAAACTAAATTCAAAATTGAAATGACATTTTTTAAACTAAAGTTATCTTTATTTTCATTTTAAATTTTTAATTAAACATAAAATTAAAGATAATTTGGTTTTTAATTTGATTTATTTATTTTAATATTTATATGCTTAAATATTAATGGTTTTAATGTACTACCATAACATATTACATGTATTACCATAACATCTCAATGTATTACCCTCAATGAATAATTCAAACTTACAATTTTACTCCACATATGTTTTTTCTTTGATGTTTGGTTGCTAAATGGATAAAAGGATGGATATTCCTTAATATTTAAGCATATAAATATTTAAAAATCAAATTAAATTAGAATTCAAGTTACTTTTTGTTTTATTTTTAATTAAATTAAAATCATTTTTTAATTTTAATTTAAAACATTTTGATTAAAAATTTAAAATGAAAATAAAAACTAAATTTAGGTTTAAAAATATTTCAATTTTGAATTTAGTTTTAAATTTTAGACTTCAATTTAATTTAAAAGTCTAAAAAATGTAAATTTAAAAAAAAATGTTTACTTTAAAATAAATTTAAAAGAAAATAATTTATTGAAAATTCAAAATAAAAATTTATAGTTAACTTTAGTTTTAAGAATATTTAATTTTAATTTTGATATTTAAACTTCAATTTAAAAGTTTAAAAATTAAAACATAAAATTAAAAATAAAAATAAAATTAATAGTTAACTCTAGTTTTAAGAATATTTTAATTTTTTAATTTTGATTTTTAAACTTCCAATTCTTAAAAGTCTACAATTAAACTGAATTAAGAATTGCAAATAAATAAATATCTACTTTAGTTTCAAAATTGATGTTTTTTTTTTTTTTAAATAGAAATTGCATTGATTCAAATAATACATTTCATTGAGAGACATAATCAAAATCGCTAAAAACACTAAAGGATGACGTAATATCCAGGTTAATAGTACTAACATAAGAACTTGGCACAAAGCCTGTATGATTAGAATTCATAAGATTCCAGTTCGGGAGCATTGATGACCTTGATTTGAATTGATGTCTTTGTCTAGTTAGATATGCTTTGAATTGCCCAAAACACTAGTACACGCCATAACAAGTCGGCGAAAGCTAACACAAACAACACGGCGCAATAAGACGTTGACGAAACACTGGGTACAGAGATCTATGTGGAACTAATTAATTTGATTGATAAAAAGTGGAAAAAATATGTAAAGGGAGTGATTTTAGACCAAGAATGGCCAAAAATCACTTCTCCTTGAGAGAAAAATCAACCAAAACAACTTGGATCGCAACCCAAAAAAAACCCTAAAACTCACCTAGTCTCGATCCTTATGGAGCTACTCTGGAGCGAAACCTAGATTGCGGACTTGGTGAGGGAACTGAATCGACGGGTGTAGCCGATGATCGTGAGCCCAAAGTTGCAGCCAAACTGCAATATTCAAGCCTCCGATCAAACTCCTTTATCGATCTGCTCTTCAATCATCAATTAATCCCTTCAATCAACCATAATGGGAACCCTAAGCTTAAATGAAGGCATTTGTTGGCCTAATTTTTTAAGCAAAGGGAAAAACACAACTTCTGCCGAACAAAATTTTCTTAGTAAGTTCAAAATTGAAGTTGATATTTATTTTTATGTTAAAATTTATTTTGAATTATATATTTGTTGGCTTAGAGAGAGGGAGGGAGGTAGGGAGATTGGAGATGAGAGAAAGAGGTGAGAGAGTAAAATATATTTTTTTCAACATAACCAGGAGTTCAATAATAATTCTCATGACTGCACTACATTATTTTAAATTACATATACTCAAATTACCTAAATATAATTGAAAATACAAGTTCTAAATTATTGTTAGCATTTGTTTTCTTGCCTTGATATTTCCCAACTTTCTAGAAACCAACACAACATAAAAATACACGTTGGTTGAATGGCTGTATCTGAAGGATTGAATGCAATATCAGCAGCTCCCAATGCTTTTCATCTTCCAACTTCAAATGTTAATAGTTTTGTCTGTAATACTGTTGCAGGTTGAGTCTCTTATGGAACCTGTGTCACATATCCCGGCTGTTTCGGCTACGAGGATCCTCGCCTCTCTTGGTGCTGCAGTCGCTGGGGTGGCTGTAATTGCCGGCATATACCTCTCAGTTAAGAAATAACAACGATAGAGTTGCAGGCAGGCGAGGATTAATTGCTTCATTCTCAATCAGTTTTTGTTAGGATGATACTAACTTATCACACCGATGAGTTGATTCAGAATTTTTTCCAGGAAAATTCTCATCTCCTTTACTTCTTCCATGTTTAAAATCCTCTTAATACCCCTTAATAACTAATAAACTAGAAATAATGTAGCCCTGGTAGCTTGATTTAAAGCTTTGGTGTGACCATTTGATTGCTACCTTTATCATTATAATTTCTAACTACATTTTCCTTATTTTTACAGAAGAATTGAATGTTTTTTATGTGCAGTTTGCATTTTGTCTTCCACAGAAATTTAATATTGAGAAGTCTACCTTCTTCCTGAAGCCCATTTCTTTTATTATTAATTATAATTTAAATTATTAGTATTATTTAAGTTTGATGGTAGTGACATACAAGTTTGGAAATGTGACATCATGTTTTGCCCCAGTTTTTGAATTCATAATGATTTAGTTGTAAATTGTAATGAAGAAAATACATGCTTCATGCTTGGCTTCTAATCATTTTTATATGTTCATATGCATTAAAAAATCAGTTCAATAACCTTTGACTCTTTCATTTGAGGGATAAACTTTTAGAAAGGTCAAATCCCAAAGTTATTTGCAAAAGGTGATTTGATTAAAAGATTTTTTGAAATATGAATTTTGGAAATCTAACATGTCGATAGAATTTTGACCACATTTTAACAAAAATGAAACTCTCATGTAAAATAAAAAATAACATTTTATAAGACATGTAAATATATATCTAAAAGGAAGAAGGGTATTTTTGTTTGTAAAGAGTTGTTTTTCAAGAAAAAAATATGGGAAAGGTTAGATTTGTAAATTTTATATTATTTGATGTCTTTTAATCAAATATTAATTTGCATATCGTATTTCTTTACAATCTAAACAGAGGTACAAAAAGATATCATTTTGGATAAAAATGTAGCTATAATAAGAGATTCAATATCTCTAGTTCTATTATGCCGTTAATGGAGGATATTTGAAAGTTGTCTCGGGTCTATTTATTTATGATTGTTTTATAGAGAATCATGTATGGGTATTTTAAGGCCTCTTTGATTCTTGTTTTTGAAAATTGTTTTATATTATTCTTAAAAATAAGAATAACAAAGAAAACAGAGAGAACACACTTAGATTCTATTTTTTTGTTTTGGAAAACATAGAGAATATAGGAGAACAATTTTCTGAGAAGTTTTAAAAAATTGTTCTTAAGAACTTTTTTTAAAAACCTAAACCAAACAGACCCTTAGATTCTTGTTATTGGTGGTCAAATTTCCCTAAAGTATTACTAGTATTAATTATGAAAATTATTATGGTTCTTGTTTCAATCATCTTTGTAAGTTTTCTATTCCATAGCCTTCCATCATAAAATAAAATAAAAAAATAAAAAAAAATAGTGGGATGTGACAAACATAGGATTTAGTTAACAATCAAGACTTTCTTAACTTTATACTTTGGCATTTTTATGCAAGTGACATTTTAAGTGTTATTTTCAATTTATTTTCAACTAAAATATCCATTTAAAACCAATTTCTCTTAATTTAATCGCTTAGGTGAATCAAACTGGTCCATTCTAAATCAATCAATTCAGATAAAAATCCTTAACTCAAGCGCCATCCAAAATTGATTTATTAATGTCCATCACCTAAGCCAATGACACCCAGCTTACTTGGTTAGAGCGCTTTATGTCGTAGGCATTTGCAGGAGTTTGATTCTCAATGAGGATAAATACTATCCTAGCCTTTAGTTAATAATAATAATAAAAAAACCTTAAGAGAAAGAGTAGTCTCAGGTTTTTACTATCTTAAAACTATAATGTATTTAAAAAAAATATTTTTACATTCTTTTTCCATGTAGTCTAAAATTTTTGCTATGATAGTAATAATGAGTTTATTGTACGTTGTTTCTAAATAAAACACTTTTCTACACAACGTGTTTATCAAAAACGTTTTTATGGGAATTTGAAATAATTATTCTACGAGTATTTTTTGTATTTTTTGTAACATGTTGCATAGATATAAAAACACTTTTATATCATTAAAATTATAAAAAAAATGACATTTAATATTTAATTATAAAAATAAAATATCATAATAAATAAAAAAATTTATTAAAAAATGTATAAATACATGTAAAAATGTATATTAAACTCAAAATATTTTTTTAAAAGAAAATAATTGTTTTATGATTATAAAAAATTAAAAATATTTACAGAAATTTGAATTAATGAATAAACATATAAAATATTTGTATTAATGTAAAAGCCTGATAACAATTATTTTTATGATTATAAAAATGTTTAAAAATATTTACAAAAAGATTTGAATTAATGAATAAACATAGATAATTATTTGTATTAATAAAAACTTAAAAAAAAAGAAGAATGAAAATAAATTTAGATATTTAGAAAATATAATTAGATTTTTAAAAGGAATAAAATAGGTATTGAGGACTATTAAAAAAAATTGAATTGTTTTTTTTTAAAAACACCTCCCAAGTGTTACTTAAAAAAACACTACGTGTTTTTTTGAGGTTTCAAAATTCTACCAAAATACTTTTTTTTTTCTAAAAAAACATTTAAAAGTGTTCTTAGGCTTAGAAACATTTTTAAGATGCAATGCCCAATGGCCCTACATTAAAATTGAGATGTACATATATGTAAAAAGGTGATTGGAAAACTTTAATGATATCCAATACATTACCGTCATTACGTAGGTGAGATGGATTTGATATCTCTTAACTTAACCAGTTGTTTTAGGTTTGAATCCTAGAAATACAACATAATACCATCTTTTTAGGTCATTTCCAAATTGGGATGAGGATTGAGTCTGAGTTTCAGATACTGGCTTCAAAGGACATCCATATGTTATGTGGTAGAGTTTTACTCGGGTCTGCAATCCATCCTAGTTCTTGAAAGTGATTAATACGAAGACAGATGACTTAAAAACGCCTATCATGTGTGCATAGACTCACTTATGACATCTCATGGTCTAACAAAAAAAAGATATCCAATACATTTAAATTATTTGATATTTATATAATCTTTACATGTTCACTAATGTAGAAAGATTTAAAGTTTAAAAGACACGACATCTGGAGCAGTGGAGACAATTTATTATATTGTGATAAACGGAGTCGCGACTTAAATAAAGCGTTTAAAAAAACGACAAGCTTAATTTGAAAGGCAAAATAATAACCAAAATAGTTCAGACGTCGTCATTTATGACGTGTCCATTAATTGAAAACGACAAAGTCGCTAACCACAAATACAGGTAATTGCCAAAACATATATGTCAACACATAGACATTTAAGAATTTGAAAGATGAAATGCGACACAACAACTGGGCACTGCACATTAAAAAATAGTCATATGCCGCAGTTACGGATAGCCAGAATTCGCCTTATATTCCTCGCTGCAGCTTCTTTTTCCTCCTCCCTTTCTTCTCCCCTGGCCGTCGTTTTCGTTTCTCGTGCTAGGGCTTCTTTTTCCTCCCTTTCTTCTCCCCACTGCTCGTCCTCCCTTTCTTTCTCCCCTCTACTGTCTCGTTTACTCCACACACACCTCTCGCTCCACAAGGCTGCTTTGATTCAACCAGTTTATTTGGTTTATTTTTATATTCGTAATCCCACTGTTATCTGCATTTTGTTTGTATGGAATTTAGAGTTTCATGTTGTGATTTGTGATATTTCTTGGTGGTTAGGATCAACTTTCTAAGGAAACAATCATATTTGGAAAAAAAGGGGAATAAATGACCTACGGAATCAACAAAAATGTTGGCAATTCTCTTTTTTTTTTTTTTGTTTCATTCCGCAATGTTGCTCTTTTGTAAAAGAATGAAGATCATGGCCAATTTGTTGCATGAATGGAAATTTAGTTCTTCCATTTCCATTTAGTCAGGGACTCAATTTCTCTGCATTTAGAGAAATTTTACCATGTGTTTGATGCTCCGTTGATCAAGCCAAGAAATCAGAGAGGAGAAAGAGAGGAAGTTGGAATCTTCTAATTGCACCCAACACCTAACTACTATAAGATTCCAGCTTTTAATTTCTTTTACCCTTTCTCATCACTATTTTTCCTCTACCTGAATCAAATTTAACTCAAATTTAAAATGAAATTACAAATATATTACTATGGACACTTGAAAATAAAATAACACACGCCTGCATTATGCCTAGGTTTGTTTGAAATCACACCATTAGTTTCATACTACTTACTTCCTCCTTCCCTCTCGTTTACATGTTTTACAAGCAGTCACATGAAAGTGCATTATGAAATGTTAAGCTGAACTGTTGTTAGAATATGAGCAAATAATAAAGTTGTCGGCTTAATTTCGCCTATGTGATCTCTCATGCTTCGTGATGTGGAGAGACCAATCGGCAAATGGGTAAGAATACGTGATGAATGTAAAGGGAATAAAATTTGTAGAGATAGTTGATAATAAACCCATATTTGACCAAATTTGTGATATTATCTTAGAGACTTAGACTACCAATTTTCCTATAAAGTTAAATAGTTAGGATAAGGGCCATATTGTATATCAAAGTTACAAAACCATTGTCAACCTCTCAGATGACCCACGCCACATTTTTAAATTTTTGATGACTTTCTTGCACCTATCACACACATATGCACAAAGAAGGTAACGGTGGCTGTCTATAATACACTTTCTTACTTACCAAACAAAATAAAAAGAAGGTAAGATGTGACTGTCACAGATAAGATGCAATAATTCTTAGGTAAGACTAAAAATCAATAAGTTTTTATGTAATAGTTCCAATCAAAATTATGGGTCTTGGACAAACCTACTTATTTTATTCTTAAATGAGTTCCATCTCTCTCTATGAATAAGACATCCACATGAGAAGAAAAAGGAAAATTTTTTTTATCATAATTGTACTATTAGTGCCTCTACCGTAGCTACCTCGTTTTGCATCCTGTTCATCACTGTTTAGTCTTAGTCCAAGTTATTTCCTGGTTTGCTTTTAAATTTATTTAGAACACATGTCCCTTCTCGCCATCTAGTGGCCCTTGGTCTCTCTCATAAGAAGCATGAATGGATGAAGTTTGACTGTTGCAAACACATGACCATTTTACCCTAAATCTCTGACAAAGATGACATACTAAACCCTAAACCCTATTACCCTATTACCCCAAAGAAACCCCTGAGATCTAAACCTCGAAACCTTCCCTCTGAACCCTAAAACCCTGATACCCTGAAACACTGAAACCTTGAACCCTAAAACCCTAAAACCTTAAAACCATATTACCCTAAAACCTTAAAACCATATTATCCTGAAACCCTGAAACCTTGAAACCTTGAAACCTTGAAACCCTAAAACCATAAAATCTTAAACCCTAAAACCCTAAAACCATAATACCCTAAAACCCTAAAACCCTAAAACCTTAAAACCTTAAAACCTTAAAACCTTAAAACCATATTTACCCTAAAACCCTAAAACCCTAAAACCCTAAAACCCTAAAACTCTAAAACCCTAAAACACTAAAACCCTAAATTTGGAATTGAGTACAATGACCTCTTAGAACCTGATTGTTTTCTTTATGATAAAGTTGATGTGATATCAGGATAATGACCTCTCATATTATTTAATTCATTTGGGACCATTTTGTATAGGTCAATTATGTTTGTTTCAACTATTACCATGATATGTTATTACAATGGACAAATATCGAGGATTCGAACATATGTGAAATATGAGGGGAGAAAAGCTCATATTGTACCTTTGGAGGTACCTGTTGAATGCACTTTTGAACAATTGACTGATATGATATACACAAGGACAACCATTGACAAACAAAGGTTTAGTCCTTAATGTAAGTATCCCCTAAAAAGTGGAAATAGGTTCCAACCTTTTCCAATATGGGATGACAGGGTGTCACAAATGCCGAACTTAGCAATACAACCAACATTGAGGAAATTGAATCAGATATTAAAGTTGTTCGAGTCGTAAGGCACAAGTGGAATCAACTGCGGGGTGGCCATATAGATTTATTGGTTCACATACCTGAATGCTGCACTTGACTATGGTTGTGGGCCTAGTAAACGACGGCACGGATAATGGAAGTTTTTGGAGTTCATGAAGACCGCGCTTATGAAGAAGGTAATGATGATCAGAATGGAGATGCGACGCTATACTGATGGACACGATCATCCTTCAACTTTGAACCAGTTTTGAGAATGAGCAAGGATATAGTTCGCACAAGCACCATTCAGGATATCAAATAACCCCGATAAGCCGAGACATTAGGATGAGTCACCCCCACTCATTATCACTTACCACTAATGCCTCAATTTGAACATGTTGAAAACCTGGGTATTGCTGTTGTAAGTGGTTGGATTCCATGGGTGCAAAGATACTACCTGCGCTATTCGAGTGGAGAATTTAGAAGTTGACTGCTTTAATTCTAAATCCGACGGTAAGAGGCTGCAAAGATTTACTGAATTAAAGCACACCAATAGTTTGTCGTTGTTGCATCATCAAAAAAATTACTCATTTTAAGATGTAAAAAGGCGGAAGAATGTCACTGTCCATGGAAGCTTCGTGCAATGGTTGTGAAAGATACTTGCTTATTTGTTATCAACAAATAAATAGGGTCGCATATCAGGTCAATCCTTTTCGAACCGGACCATCATCAATCGACTCAAACTTGGTTGTTGCTCATATAAAGGCAATTATTATGGCACACCACATTGACTATGGCCAAGTATTCAAGCAAGTGTGATGGAGAAATGGGGATATGAAATATCATACAGTGTTACGCTGATGGAAAGCATAAAGCAATTAGATTAATATGTGGTGACTTCTCTACCATATACGAGTCGCCACGCTTTGTTCTCGCTACAGAGCAAGCAAATCCTAGATGTGTTGTAATTTGGAAACATGTGACATTAATATGTCAAACACTGAGATATTCCAACGCGTGTTCTCGGGCTGGTCTGCCGCTTCATTGGCGGTTCACATTGTCGCCCCGTGAATTATATTGATGGTACACATTTATATGGGAAGTATAAAGGCAAGTTATTGATAATTATGGGGTGTGACGGAAATAATCAGTTGTTTCCATTGCATTTGCTATTACGTATACAGGATATTGATAGTCGGGGGATGGTTCTCGCATGTATAAGAATGAGTTACCAACTGATTCGAATTTACAGTGCATCTAAATGCGTAAGATATCCGTATTATGGCGAAAGAATGACCTATCCCCATCTTATTGGCTGTACCATTTGCCTATCGCCAGATTTGCATGCGCACCCGCAAGCAATTTTATGACCTTGCCTTCCAAAGATAAACTCTTGAAGAATTTGATATACTTCAGTAGCTTTAGCGAGCAATGTAACAAATTCAATAAGCATATGACTACAATTAGGAGAATTAATTCTGAAGCACAACAATGGTTAAAGGCAATCCCTTTTTAGTTATGGGCTCCTTCACATGATGGAGGTCGAAGATATGGGATAATGACAACCAACATTTCTGGAGGTATTTAACGGTGTCCTTAAAGGAGCTTGTGGCTTACCAGTAACTGCATTAGTACAGTTGACCTTCTTCTTTCTCAACAATTACTTTGTTGCAAGAAGGGAACTAGGTGCTAATAGATTGGCATCTGATGAGCAGTTTACTCCATATGTTGATGCCTCGTATTCAGCGTCGGTTGTTAGCCTGGTCGATGGAAATTGTTCTACGATCATATACAGGCCGATTTCTACGCCAAGTCAAGCGAATTTGCCGAACGCATCGCCCAACTTACACGTGACACAAAAATGCACATGTGGAAAGACACCGATATATGGATTTCCATGTATCCATATCATAGCAAAGATGTCGCATCGGCGTGTTGATTTTCGACTTTTTATGCAAGCACAATATGCTTACTATGATACATGGGCAAGATTGTTTTATCCAATATATGATGAAGAGGAGTGACCTCTTTATGATGGTCCTACGATTGTAGCACCTGAGTCAATGAAACGCATGGGCAAGTTTCGCTCCTAAATCAACACTCTGTATAATGAAATGAAATTAGGAGGAGGAAACAACTATCACATGTGGGTTGTGCAAACAACTAGGTCACAATCGACGATCTTGTAAAAATAGAAATCAAGTTCAGTAAACAACTGTGGCCCAGCAGGAATTTAAAAAATCATATATGCAGGTATATCTCTGTTTGTTCCAGCCACATTTGTTGGGAATTTGAAATTCATTTCATATTTTATTTCCATAGCATTTGGGTGTATGGTGAATTGTAGAATTTACAAAATCCATTTCACATTGCCCACCTTCCTCAGATTCTCATAGATATAGTCTATCCAATGTGTTTTATTAATATTTATAGTGCCTTTCAAACATCCAGATTATAGATATGACGTT
Organism: Tetrastigma voinierianum; assembly: GCA_016808115.1. Classification (NCBI taxonomy): domain Eukaryota; kingdom Viridiplantae; phylum Streptophyta; class Magnoliopsida; order Vitales; family Vitaceae; genus Tetrastigma; species Tetrastigma voinierianum. The sequence goes on along the minus strand of JAEQBH010009751.1, from coordinate 8,092 downwards.
CAGAGGGCTTCATGATGCAGATCCATTGGATCCAGATTATTACTTATCAATTAATATTTTCAGTTGTACCATGTAATTTAGGCGGTGTTATTCAATTGTGTGCTGGTTTCTTTTGTTACTTATAGTTTCAGAAGTACTTCACTTTCCAAGATGAAAGCCTTCATTAGTATATGGAGGATGGATCCACGTATTCGTCTTACATACGTGATCCGTGTGATTATATGGTTTATACTGCCTGGGCCATATCATGATCGATTGGCCACTTATCACATGTCTGGTCGAGAGATGGCGGCCCGAGACACACACGTTTCATGTGCCAGTAGGAGAGATGACGATCAATTTACAAGATGTTGCTATCATCCTTGGCCTTAGTATTAACGACCCAACAGTCACTGAGACATGTGTGCTCGATGTGGCGGAGTTGTGCGGGAGTCGCCTAGCCTTCACCCACCTGCTCATGCTCGGGAGGATCCGCTACTTCCATTCCTGGTTATGTGATCTCAGTTATGCACCCCGCACCGATGCATTTGAGGTCTCTGTGAGCGGAGTGCGCAGTGGGTTCTCAATCCTTAGAGTTGATGAGATCCTTCTTTGTTTGCACAAGAAGGGAGTGCACTTTCATCCGTGCTTTCTCCCACTACTGAGATCCTCGACACATAATATTACGACTTATAGTCGTGGTGCAAGATTAGCACATACATAATGCAAGTTATGCCGAGCTGCCTCTCGATCGTGAGACGTGGTATTAGTATATACATTACACTGGATACAGGTATCTAAATTTTTTCTTTGTTACATACAAACTCATATACACAACACATCATTAGGTTCCTTACTTTATGTTTATTTTATATTCAACTATGGTCTTTGGAGAGACATGACGTGGGGCGACCCGATTTTGGGTGATCAGCAGCATATCCAACACCACTAGCTCCTCATGCCTTACATGATGACGATGCAGATGTCGTCGATGGGGACCTAGCTGAGGCTCTGGACTATGGATTACCGCTGAGGTCATTATTGAGCCGTGAGCCGCAGCTAGCTCTTCCTTATCAAAGTGTAGGTGGAGAGTACCTTTGACACGGGTGCATAACCCATCCGGTGTATTCCTCCTATATCGAGATCAGCTAGATGCACAAACTCTTGATCAGGTAATTATATATGTAAAATTATATGGTTCTATAGTAGTTTCATTCATATTCACATAAAAGTTTTTGATGTCAAGTTTAAATGTGTGGGTATTATGGCAGCCATACGTCGGAGAGTTGGTTGACTAGCTTCCTGATATCTGCTTAGCTGATCAGGAGATATGGCAGATGATGTCACCGCTTATATGTTTCGAGACTGTTGAGTGGCATCGTCCAGAGCGAGTCTTGCGCCAGTTTGGGCTGCACCAGGAGATACCTCCATCTTGCTCTTATGAGCAACAAACCACATGAGGATGCACGGGATCACACCAGAGAGATTAGCGACGTATCACATGCTTCATACATTGCCTTACGGGACACGTGAGCGGGTGTTCATCACACACCTCTTTTTTTTCTTTTTTTTTTTTACATAGTAGGTGGGTATGCGATGGACTCCATGATCCATATATGCAAAGGGTATCGTCAGATACACGATGTTTTATGACACCACTAATGATAGGATGATATGAAGTTCCATACTACATCCCAAGTATTACCTGCTTTGGTGTTGTGAGCACTGTGTCCTTAAAGTGTATTCCGAATTTTAATCAATAGATTACGTATTTATAATTCTTTGTTTGGTTCACTCAGATCTCTGTCATGGCTGACATAGCTAGTCGCTTGGGCTTTGCTACCATCAGTTTGGTGTACTACTTACATCATATTGCTCGATCAGTGTTACACCAGATCTGAGAAGAGCATCACATCGCCGACTACGATCAGGAGGCATCTACATCACATGGACCATCCATTAGACCTTCGGTGTCATCCACTCCAGTACGTATGCAACCCATTCGAGGTAGAGGGAGAGGGAGAGTTGATCGCCGAGGTCGTGGTCGAGATGGTGGGCGAGGTCATGGTCCAGATGGTGAGAGCGGTCGTGGTACACCTGAGCTAACTTTGCCTACTTCGATACCCCCCCATACTTACCCCTCACCTTCCATACCCCCACACTTACACATCACCTTCCATACCCCCACACACTTACACATCACCTTCCATACCCCCAGACACTTACACATCTTTACCATATCCTCGTTTGTCGCCAGCTGCAGCCAAACATCCATAGTAAGAGATATCACCTTCTCATCCCACCCTTTCATCCCCTACATTGCCTTCCATCGGTGACACCATCCTCGACCTTGTATCGAGTTGGGTCCACTTCAGTTTGGCGACCTCGTGACCCACGATATCGCCGAAAGTACTTCATCCATCGCCTCCCCGCTCCATCAGCCTCGCTTCGAGATTGCACGAGACCCTATCGCCCAACAAGCCGTATTCTAAGCGTCCCAAGAGAATATAAAGACGCCATCTCATGGACTCATTGGATATATGTTGATATTTTATATATTTATATTTGTGTATAATGTTTTAATATTTATATGACGGTTTATGCATGGAGGTCAACGGGTTGTTCGGCCAGTGTGGTTGTCTGCTATGACTTTGATAATCGCAAGTCGCCTTTGCAAAGATCTTAGTTTATGGTGCTTCGCTTTTTGTCACAGATGCGCTGCAAGACCACCAGAGGCTACATCCCCTAAACTCGCTTGGAGTTGCTTTCGCCTTTGTTCAGTCGCTTTCCTAGCCCTATTTCATTGAGCTCCCTATGCTTATTAGGTAATTAAGACAAAACAAATCAAACCCATTTGTACCCATGACACCGCTTCTGCACACGCATTTTTGTCTTTTGTTTTAGCAACGATAAATTCTATTCAAATTCCTTTCAAAATAAAAATAAAAATGAAACTTTTTTTTTTAAGTTGAATAAATACAACTTTACTAAAAATGTTAACGAAAGGAATACATGGATAAGTTGAACAAACAAATACAACTACGGATTATATAGTTGAAAAAGGTATTAATATTATAAATTCAAAAAATTTCTTTATCAAATTTCTCTAAAGATTTTAGAAATATTATTGTGGATATTTATCAATCACCTACAAAATGATAAAGAAATATTAAATAATCTATCATCTGGCTTTCCTATGACCTCATCATCTTCAGGTCCTTTTTTATTTGTTCAAACATATAATATTACATCAAATACTTCTAGTAGTTTAGTTGATAAAATTATACTCAACTTATTATATTTAGTACTCAAAATATGTAATACAATTTATATAGTTTATTAAACCAAAGTATGAAGAATGGTATCAAATGAATAATGGAAAATAGACAGTACTAATCAAAATAAATTTGTAAGCCAAATAATGTGAATGGACCTATCAAACTAATTTTATAGCATTAATCACTGGAAAATACCACAATTTTCAAAATTGAAAATTTTTAAAGGTAAACTTGGAAAATATAAAAATTAAATGACACACAAATATCAACTGCCTACTTTCTCTCCCATCCTCAGAATAAATGACAAATCAATATCTTTATAAATTATTGAATCCACTGGGCTCATTAAAAAAGAGCCTTGTAAAGAAGAACGATATCAAATAAAAATAACAATTTAGCCATATAGACCCAATTGCCGTTGGTAACACGAGGCGTAACTTAAGACTTGCAAATCCACCACCTGAGATGTTTTACTAAACTCAATACCAAGCATTCATTATCGACAAAGATCAAAATCTCGGTTCAAGAAAATGTTAGAATTTGAACTCATTTTCTTCCTCAGTAAAACAACAAGTCACAACCTGAGCAGTTGCTTTCAATCCAAAAGCTTTAACAGCAACAGTCACATTTGGATTTGCTTCCCATTTCAACGTTGGTTCCATGATCAACTCCTTCTCTTCAGTAGTATATACCTTTATCCCTGATGACAGTAAGATAAAAAGAAAACCGAAATAAATATCAGTAGAACATCTCATTTAGTTAGTTATACATTAATAATGGCTAATGTAAGTAATCTGAAACCAATCCTTATTGTATAACACTGGAAAAACCAATTAACAATAATGACAAAATCACGATGCCGAATGGTCTACGACGCCTCACCGGAATATCATTCACAAATAAAAACAAAAACAACCTTCCATCACCGTGGATGCTCCTCATGTTTATCAATTATTAACTAATTGTAAAAGAAGAAGAAGAAACCGTACCCAACTCTCAAATCCATCGATCGTATTCTCGAGTTTCCATCTCAATATCAGTTCTTGAAAATCCAAAGAAATATTGAGAAGTTAAAAGATAAAGAGGCCAAATAAATCAAAAACAAAGAATATTAAAGTTAAACCTTGTGTGGTTGCCAAGAAGATGGAGTTCAATAAAAAGCAACCTGAGTTTTCAGATGCACGTTCTCTCGCTTCTTCAAGTTTAGAAAAAGGGAAATAAAGAAAGTGGTCAAATTTGTTTTAGTAGATTGGCAAAATTGGAATGAGAAAATAAAAGGAGCCTAAAAACTTTGAACGCATCTTTCTATATCCACCCACCAAAGAAAAACAGCACATCAGTGGTTAGAAAAGGTATAACAGATCTACTCATTCATTTCCCCGCTCTCATTAAGCATCATTTCAGGCAATCTATAGAGTGGGAAGACACTAATTTTTTCCTTCTAAGAAAACCTTAACCAAACCAACCAACAATAATTATTGAAGAATTCTTGAAGTGATGAAAATGAGAGAAACCAACACTTCCAACACGCATTTTCCACGTCCGCACGAACACTTCCACTCAACTGAACCGCAATCCACCACTAACCTCAAAATCTCACTTCATAATTTCTTCTTCGCTTTTCTAACTCAATGTGTTATGAATTCCACCCTTTCAAGAACAATGGAAAAGAAACAGATGGCGATGCTCTTCGCTTTTACCCATGACAAGACTGAATAACAAATAAAAACCAGGCTTGATCCTCATCTCATTTCCTCGGGCTTTTCCCCACGACCAACTCACCGAACGAAAAAGAAGGAGAGAAACACTTCATGTGAAGAACATAAGAATTCTTTTGGAGGAAACCGGGCGAGAGCGATTCATTTCCTTAAGTGAGAGGAATCGCGACAGATGGCGCGTGAAGGACTACGAATGCTAAAAAAGGAAAAATCGTTGAACATTTGAAGGATTTTCAATTGTCGCTGTTATAGAAAGCGGCATTTGAATTGCCAGAAACCATGACAGAGGCATTTGATTTTTAACTCAATTGTCGAAAACCATGACAACGAGAGCTCTCAATAATTGCTAAATCCAATCACAAGCATGGCAACGATATTACACATCAATTTAGTAAATATTTTCTGCTTCCAAACTATCATTATTTCTTTAAACAATTATTTCCCGTCTCAAACTCAAAAGCTTAGCTGTAAAAAAAATATTTCTATAAAAAATTGAAAATAAAAAGAATTAACTTAATTTAAAATATTATGTAAAAGTAATAATGAGAAAATGTGATTTTGGCATCGCCGTTTCTAGGTTTTAGTCTTGTAGGCATCGTACTATATATTTATATTACGGCTGTTATCAGCAGAACCCTAGCCCTAATTTCCCCACCCTTTAGCGAACATGAGACCTCCAGCAGGAAGAGGTGAAATTTCTTCTTTTTTCTTTCTCATTGCCTGTGATTTGAAATCTCATATTGTTCATTGTGGATGCTATTGTTCTGTCATGCTCATTTGAGTTAGGGTATTTCATTTAGGGTTGCATTAGGGTCCTTTTTTTTTTTTTTAATTTTTGTTTGTTGAGTTCTGATGGTATTGGGTTTTGATTTTGTGGTTACTTTGTTTTCTTGTGTTTGGAAGTTAACGGTTTGAACTTCTTGATGTGTTGGATTTGCAGGCCGGAGGTGGCGGCTTCCAGAGGCAGAGGCGATGGAGGAAGGGGCAGAGGAGGCAGAGGAGGTGGAAGAGGCGGCAGTGACATGAGCAGCCGGGGTGGTGGCCGTGGAGGCCGAGGTGGTCGTGGCGGCGGGAGGGGCCGTGGCGGCCGCGGGGGCTTTGGAATGAAAGGTGGAAACAGGGTCGTCGTTGAGCCCCATAAGCACGAGGGAGTGTTCATTGCCAAGGGCAAAGAAGATGCTCTTGTTACTAAGAATATGGTCCCCGGAGAAGCCGTCTACAATGAGAAAAGGATCTCTGTTCAGGTATAGTTTTCTTTTTTGGGTAGGACCCTTTAAATAGTGTGCTTATCCTCTGATTTGGTTCAGTTTCAGCCAAATGAAACATGGGATTTTGTTGCTTCCCGATGATAAATTAACTGAAAAAGTCCCCATAAGATTTATACTATTTCTTGTAGATTTCATACACAGTGCTGTTCGCAGCCAAATGGCGACTCCAAGTTTTTTCTGCTTTTATTTAATCATGATGCAGTGACATTGGGACTTGGGACTAAGGTTATGATTGGTTCCCATTAAATTTAAGGGAAAGAAAATAGAGAGAAAAGGGAGAATAAAGCTGAAGTTATAAATCATTTTAAGTCCCGATTGTGAAAATGTACTAAGTTTGTTATAAATGATATTTGACTTTCTACTGTTGGAGAATAATACACTTTAGTAGGTCCTTTTTTCCTGACTATTGTTGGGAGCCAAACATACCATAGTGATTACTAACTGGTCTGCCCTTCATCTTCAAAGTATGTAGTTAAATGTTAAATTCTTTGGCCTCTACCAAAAATGTAGAATGTGATTTTGGCATGTTCTTCAACTATTGAAAATTTTTAACTCGTTCTGGGGTTGAATGTTTTTTAATCATGAGCATTCAGCAATCTGTGAATGTGATAGTCATTGATCTACAATTGATTTTAATTTTTCCAGAATGAAGATGGAACCAAAGTCGAATACAGAGTTTGGAACCCGTTCCGATCAAAGTTGGCTGCTGCCATTCTCGGTGGTGTTGATGAGATCTGGATTGTAAGCTTTCTTCCTCAAAACTTCATGGATTTCCAACTTCAAATTTAACTTAGTTTAGGTTCCAGTACATCTTTTCTCCGAACTGTTTTCTGATTTGTCTCTCTTACATGTAATAAAGAAACCCGGTGCTCGAGTTCTCTACCTTGGAGCGGCCTCAGGAACAACTGTCTCTCATGTCTCTGATGTTGTTGGCCCTGTAAGTGCTCTCGATATGTGAATGAATATGGTTCTTGTTGCAGTACTTGTATGGAACTGTTGCTGATATATATCAAGCCTTTCTGCAGAATGGAGTGGTTTATGCAGTGGAGTTTTCTCACAGAAGTGGTAGGGACTTTGAAGTTAACACATGCAAGAAGCCGGACAAATGTTATTCCCATCATTGAAGATGCTAGACATCCAGCCAAGTATAGAATGCTGGTTGGCATGGTTGATGTGATCTTTTCTGATGTTGCACAGCCTGATCAGGTTCACTTTAATTTTCATTTTGTTATTTGGTACTTGGAAATTTATAATAGAATTCATAGTGTGTTAGACTGGTAATAGGTTTTTCTTTTGTTTATTTTATTTAATAATGTGTATGCTTTGTTTCATATGCATGGGACTTTTCTCTTTCTGCTTTTGCCTTTGCCTTGTCATTTAAACTGCTGATAATGCCACTTCTGCTCATTTAGTTGATCATCAGAAACCATGTTTTCCTATCTATCTTTGTATTTCTTTTCCACTTTATTCTGAAGTTTCTAGTTTACTGTAACATGTTGAGTTGCTCATTTTTATGGTGAGATCGACTGTAAAATTTGAGGTTGCTTTTGTATGGCCCAAGTGGGTCTGTATTTTCTTGCTCCTTCTCCCTTATTTTCTAAATATTTTCCTTCTTTCAAGATTAAATATTTTTAATATGTTTTTCTATATTCTTGTTTTCGATTTGATGCTGTCAGCAATCATGCAATGACGAAGTTACCTGATTCCCTTCAAGATATTATGGTGATGCAAACTGAGTTTCTGATGCATGTCGTGGGTTATTGTACTTTTTTACTTCGAATTTAGATGTTCCATTTGGGCTTTTTTTTTCCCTATTTTTTCTAAGGAATATTTTTTTTCCTGAATATAT